>CM051008.1:3758757-3886257 GCA_027704905.1 Muraenolepis orangiensis | reverse complement strand
TGTTCACCTGTTCAGAAAAGTTGGAAATTAGACATAATTGAGTGGTGATAGTTTTTAGTTTAGCAGAGTGGGGGGTGTGCAGAGATGTCCCCATGGCAACAACACAATGCAGAACTGTTTTACATAAAGAGTAGGACCTTGGATGCACACACAAGGAATCCATTTACACATCATTTCCCCATCACTACCTAGCCACACACACACACACACACACACACACACACACACACACACACACACACACACACACACACACACACACACACACACACACACACACACACACACACACACACACACACACACACCACACACACACACACACACACACACACACACACACACACACACACACACACACACACACACACACACACCTTTATCCCTGTTACACGAGGGAGGAGCCTAGTTTTCCCATGAGAACCAAGACCAGGCAGTGTTCAAGCGGCACCATGTGTGTTTATCATGCACGCCTTACTCTCCATAAACCGCACGACCTCTCAACCACCGGGATGTAACCTTATCTATAGTACGGATCCCCATCCTTCCCTGGTGGATGATACCCAACACACAGCACAGGCTCCTCCCCAAAACCGCAGCCAGGCGCACTAGACGTGTTAGCATGTCCGCACCGCTATGAAACAGTCCTCCTAGCAGCAGCAGCAGCAGCAGCAGCAGCAGCGGCGGGTAATTGGCACGGCTCACCGCTAGCCCCGGCAGCGTCGGCGGGATCGCTAGCGGCAGCAGCAGAGCTTCCCGGTTTCCTTGTTGTCATCGTCGTCTTCTCCGCATCTCTGAATGTTAATGTAGCTCCAAGTTAACCCCCCTCCCCACAAAACACCCCCCCCTCTGACCACTAGCTGGAGGTCAGAATGCCCTTCATTGACCCCCAATTGGCACCCCCCCCCCCCCCCCACCCCCCCAGGCAGTCCCCAAGTCCTGCCGACTCTCCTTACCCCACCCACCCTGGTCACAGAGGTTCGGGGCTTTACCCTGCCACGGGCAAGGGCAAGGGATCATGAGCAAGGAAATCGTTGCGGGCCCCACCACCCCTCCCCCCCCACCCCCACCCCCACGAAACACAAATACTTTCTTCCATCCTCGTCATCCTCGTCCTTTGCTTGCTTCCTTCCTTTCCGCGAGCGTTCCTCCTATCCACCATCCACACGTCAGTCTCTCTGGGGTTCAGCTTTCGTTTGGTTCCTGAGGTGGTGGTGGTGGTGGTTGTTGTGGTTGTTGTTGGGGGAGGTTGGGTGGGGGTGGGGTGTGGGTGGGGGTGGGTTGGGGTCGGTGGTCTACTCTAGATGGTGTTGCGTGGCGTGCCGTTGAGAGCGAGGGCCTTGTTGCAGGGCGCGGCCGCCGGCTGAGGTCCCATCGAGCGCTGCACGGTCACGCCCACCTCGAACACCTCGTGGATGGCCTTCCGGAAGCAGTGGAAGTTGTAGTCGATGAGGCCTGTGCAAAAAAAAGAAACACACACACACACACACACACACACACACACACACACACACACACACACACACACACACACACACACACACACACACACACACACACACACACACACACACACACACACACACACACACACACACACACACACACACACACACACACACACACACACACACACACACACACACACACACACCTCCAGAGTAAGCACAACGCAGTGAAATGTATAGCGCTCAAGAGTTAAGAGTTAGTGGGATGTAAAAAAAAAATAAAACAGCGTTTTACTTCTGTGAGCAACAAACAGTCAGGGCAAAATATGGTCCACATGCGTTCAAAAGCAACAAATGATTTACAGTTCTCTCATTTGACATACCGCTTCATTCAACAAAGTCAACATCACTTTTAAAACACATGCTGTGAGACACATGGCTTTAGTAAACCTGTGGCCTCCAGAGAGGACGTCACCTTTGCGTTCGAAGCTTTCTTCTCGGAGAATGCAGACGAGGGCGAGGAACTTTGTGACCTCCTTCAGGTAGAGCACAGTGGTGTTGTTCAGCTTGATGATGGCCATGGACTCCTTGTCGTAGGCACTGCCACTACCGTCCTCCTTCAGACTGGAAAACAGGGACATACCAGAGACAACAGTCAGTCAAACACTAAACTAGGGTTCTCCTTCAGACCGGAGCAGGGACACACCAGAGACAACAGTCAGTCAAACACTAAACTAGGGTTCTCCTTCAGACCGGAGCAGGGACACACCAGAGACAACAGTCAGTCAAACACTAACTACCGTCCTCCTTCTGACTAGAGCAAGGACATACTAAAGACAACAGTCATTAAGTAACTTCTGCAGTCCCCCATTAGAGTGGACTAAGGAATACAAGAGCAAACAGTCAGACCAGTCAATTACTAGTGTCCTCCTTCAGACTGGGACCGGGGAATACACGAAAGAAGATTCGGACAATTAGCACACACTCTCTCAGACTGGACCAGAACAGTCATTCAGTTGCTACAAACCTCTTTAGACTGGATTGGGAAGTACAGGATAAAACGGAAGTCTTTAATGTCTCTAATGTCCTCTATTGGAGTGGTCCAGGAAATCACGAGATAATCAGAAAACACTTCACTTGCTTCACCGCAAGCCTACTTCAGAATAGGCTAGGAAACAGAGGCTGTCTTTATGGCGGTAGGGCTTGTGACATGTGACATGTGTCACGTGACAAGAGAACCACGACACGAGAGTTACAACAGTGTTTTTCAGCTGACCCTTCAAAATCCAAACACACAGCAAAGTCAGGTGGTCACGCGGAGTCAGGACGTGTGTAAAATGCTTTTTGTACAATATAACACATGGACATATCAATCAATAACTTTAGATTTATTTTATGTTCATTTATTTTATTGGGTATAGTAATTGTGTTCCAGAATGTCATACTCATGGGAGGGAACGGGGAGTAAGCGTTTCACTGTACTTTGTTGCAAACTGCAAATTTAATTCTTGACTTGTTTCCCCATGGGGGGGGTTGGTTTGTCTCACGGCGGTGGAGTGGGGGGGTGGGGGGAGAGACACCACTGACCCGTAGATACAGGACACGTCGATGACCACGTCGATCATGTCGCAGCACAGCTCGTAGGACTGCATGTCCACCGGAGAGCTGTCCGTGGCGATGTAGATCTTGCTGACCACGTCGAACAGGAACGCCTTCTCGATCCCAGAGTTCTGCACGCCACGCAGCGGAGGAGGAGGCAGGGAACACCGGGAAAGAAGGGAGGGAGGGAGGGAGGGAGGGAGGGAGGGAGGGAGGGAGGGAGACCAGGTGAGACAGAGGGGCGGAGCAGAGGGCGGAGGGAGGAGGTTTGAACTCTGTGTCTCTGTATTCACTGTCTAACCCCTACCTGCTCCTTAATGACCCGTCTCTGTGTTCACTGTCTAACCCCTACCTGCTCCTTAATGACCTGTCTCTGTGTTCACTGTCTAACCCCTACCTGCTCCTTAATGACCTGTCTCTGTGTTCACTGTCTAACCCCTACCTGCTCCTTAATGACCTGTCTCTGTACTGTCTAACCCCTACCTGCTCCTTAATGACCTGTCTCTGTATTCACTGTCTAACCCCTACCTGCTCCTTAATGACCCGTCTCTGTATTCACTGTCTAACCCCTACAAACAAACAAACACACAAACCGTGAAAGTGTGAGTGAAAACATAACCTCCCATCATGGCGTCCGACACTTTAGCTCTGTGCTGGAGTGACTGTGAAAAAAACCCCCATCTCCAGCAGCCTCTGGTTAGGTCTCCCTGCCAGTAGCTCTTGTCACGGTTAATTATTTAGCAGGCGTGTGTCAAGGCATCCAGCGTACATCCGTCTAGAAATACCAGCAGGGGCACGGGTTCCTTGAGCAGCACTCCAGCGAGCGTCTAAAAGGGAGTCTATGAGAGAGAGAGCCTCTTCCAGTCAATGATGATTAGGACTTGTTTTACTCCTGGTAAATAGGCCTTCTCTAAACCAGATTGCGAACCCATGTGCCCAATCTAAAAAGGCTGCCGTCTGCCCACCACTGGTGGGAAATACTGGATTGGTCTCCTTTTTTTAATGAGACAACCCAAATATACGAGGTTTATTTAAACCTTGTATATACATTAATGAAATCCTTTGGCAGCTTTATCTGAATTGACTGTGGTCTGTGCTAAATAAAGTAATAGCAAAATAGACCGTAGACAGTGTTTGAATTGAAGACCTTTCAATGGAGATGAAATTAGATGAATTGACTTAAAGACCTTTCAATTGACTTAAAGACCTCGACTTAAAGACCCGTCAATGGTTCAATTTTAGATGAATTATATTCCATATGCGCGGTCGATTATTTTTTTAACATTTCCGCGGTTTCACCCGTTTTGACGGTTTTCAGGGCTCTTAAAGCTAGCAGCCGCGGTAGCTTTGAAACAGGCCACATGGGTTGGGCTCGTGAACCTACAGAGATAAAGATGTTGAGCAGGTTCTCCAGGGTGGGCAGCTGGGGGATGAGCTTCTGCACCACCTTGCTGAAGGCCTCGAAGATGGAGTGGTCGTAGATGCTCGTCAAGTAGAAGCTGCGTCACAAAGACAAACGGGCAAAAAAGAAAACAGGAAGTCTGCTGAGCAACGTTTTCTTGGTTCCCCAAACGGGGTTAGTAGAACCCACACACACACACACACACACACACACACACACACACACACACACACACACACACACCACACACACACACACACACACACACACACACACACACACACACACACACACACACACACACACACACACACACACACACACACACACACACACACACACACACACACACACACACACACACACACACACACACACACACACACCAGGTGAAAGAGGATAAAGGGCCAAGACATCACTCACTCACACACACACACACACACACACACACACACGGTGTGTGTCGTCGCCACTTGTACCGCCCTGCAGGTCTGGACGCACATGACACAGGAAGGTTAAGCTGTGGAGCTTTCAGAAAGCGTCCGACGCCCTCGTCAGAAGTGGCTCAATAGCTGGCTGACAACGCAACTAATCGGACAACATCTGGGAGTTACATGTAGGTATCTAAATAGTTGAGGATGGTCTAGTGGTCTGTCTCCATCCATGGGTGGAATTCCTCCCTGCTCATTAATGTATCCAAAATAATTGCATGTCGCAAGCTAAATGACAAAATAGTGATTCACTTGGCAGACAGTGTACTGGTTAGTGTTTACCCTCTCAAGAGCCGAGTCAAAACGACAAGTCCGTGGAGGATTATAGTTTTGCCAATAAAACCCGACGTGGAAAACATCAACAGTTCTCCAGTAATGGGTAGACGGCCCTGCCATAAATGCACCATTGATCCGTCTTGTCAGCCCACATTTAGCATGGCGTGGTGGGCATCTCCTCTCTAGGGCGGTTCACCTTGTGGGGCGGAGCCTCCCCCCCCCCCCAGGAAGACCAACCTAAAACTACAAACCTACCCGCCATTTGACATGATGCACACAGTGTCTTGAAGGGCCCCTATTGTACCACTAGTTGTGACATTGATTAGCCATTACAAGACAGTGTGATGTCAACATAGGGCACATTTTGAAATGGTTTTAAAAAGGACACGCAACCAGCACACCCGGGTGATACAACGGGGTTCCTTTAACATGTATTGGTTCATTTAAAAAATAATCATCAAATGCCAATACAGTCACACGTTCATGGCGAGAACAGTAAACATGGCCATGGTCAATTCATTGCATAAACCTGCCGGGATATCGTGGAGAGAGTAAACGTCAGCATTTAGAGACCAAGAGCGAAGAGTTCCCGAGGCACGGAGGATTTAGTGTTTGGCACAGAAATCGCAGTGGAGACGTTAGCCAATGGTAAGCAGTTCCAGTCAGGCCGCTGATGGTAGCGTGGAGGGACTAGAGTAACTCACCCTGCTGCAGTAAAACACTCCACTCCGTATACCGCCGCACCACCGCGTGGTGGGCCCTGCCCCGCTGTAGGGTCTATGGCGGCACCTTGCACACCTTCTTCCCTTAATGTCACCGACGGGCGTTTATGAAACAGGTTTATGCTAACGTGTGACCTGGAAGGTGTTCTGTGATTGGCTGCCGCCACTGATACAGAGCCCAAGTCTGGAGGGAAGTCTGGATACTTATCTCTGATCCTTTTGCAATTGCAATACTGAATGTGATTGACATATTCATACGGTTGGTGGACACTTTTATCAAAGCGGTTTATTATCAACACAGTGAGTCAATTAATGTCTTGTGGGAGTGTCACCAATTTTGGTTCCAACTCCTAAAACCAAGCTACTAAAGTGTCTCCATCTATCAGTCCTGTGGGTGTGGTGGTGGAGGCTCTGGGCCCGGGGTGTACCTGAGGTGGAGCTTCTCCAGGCTGGCGTCGGCCAGGTCATCGTTGGCCCTCTGGTGGATGTCCCTCTGGGTCTCGATCTTGTGGTCGTCCGAAAGGCCGTCCACCTTGTGGATGAACACCTCGAAGTTGATGTCCGGGTTGACCCTGTAGGCCCGTGTCACGGTGAGGTGGAGGCGGACCAGGGCCTCCACATAGTCATCCTGGAGGGAGGAGGAGTAGGAGGAGTCAGGATGACACCAACAACTGACAACGAACACATCATTGATGCTGAATGATCTTACATCAATACAGCCGACTCAATGAAATGTTCAGTCCATGACATGTACTTAGCTAAACATTACATTCAACATTTATAGAGCTAAAAATGTTATACCATGTTATAATGTAAAACACAGTCACTACGACAACATGTTTGCCGAATTTCTGCAATTAACAAAGTACTATCTGATCTTAATTCAGTCAAAATAAGACCAACTGCTTCCAGACAAACTGTGTAATACGTAGACATAACACTGCATGCCATCAAATCACGCAGCATGTCCAAGATTTACATCTCCCAAACCTGACACAGCAATTTCACCCACAGCAAGTCTCTGTAGAGGGTGACCGACCAACTCGAGACTAATTTAATCTGGTTCGCCGATCGTTGACAAACAAACTCTGTAATCGGATCAGCTGTCAATCACATCGGGTGTCAATCAAGACGGGGGGGTGAAAGCCGTAAGCTCCTCAGTCATGCCTTTGATCGTTTCTAACATCCGTTACATCCGGGGGATGCACCGGGACCCTGGGACCCAGGGACCGTCTAACTGCCAGCATAACAAAGACACTATCAACCACCAAGAAAATATCTTCCACTTTGTGTAATAGCTAATGAAATGCTCTAATACAACACATTCATTCTAATTACACTAGAGGGTTTGATGCTGTATGTACTATACAACATCTCTACTGTAGTAATACAACACACATACACATTAATACTAATTCCATTACAGTGTTTGATGCTGTTTATATTATTATATCACAAATCTACTGTAGTAAAAACAACACACGTAGACATTAATACTAATTAATTCCCCTACAGGGTTTGATGGCGTTAATGTGTGCCGAGGACCCCTGCACCCAGCACACGTCGCTCCTTCACCTGAGCGTCGATGACGAATATCAAAGCGCCGGTTCCCCTGAAGATCATCTCGTAGTCGAAGGTGGGGTCGAAGAAGTCCACCTGGCCGGGGAAGTCCCAGATCTGGAAGTTGACGAAGGAGCTGCTGGAGATGTCGTCCTTGTAGATCTTGTTGGTGCTCTCCAGGAACAAGGTCTCATTGGGGGACATTTTGTGGAAGACCACCTGAAACGACACGAACGGAACACGGCGGAATGACGGGTATGCATTTCGGAATGATGACGAGAACATGGTCTGGAACGACCGGAAGTATCCCGGAATGACAAGGAGATCCCGGTTAGAAGCTCATTCATTAGTACTATTTGGGGAACCACGGTGTACAAAAACTTTTGAGTAGACCTGAATGTATGTAATAGGGTTAGTTCGCCCACCCATCTCTGGCCATAATAGTGTAAATGTTCTCCACCGTGAAGTGCTGAGGCCTAGTCTACACGGTTGGGATAACCTGACCCAGCCAGCGCATTCCCAGAACGCTGATCTAACACAAAGCCTAATCACATGCCTCTGTATCCGCTAGGAAAGACTTCTGGTTCCTCCGAGAGTCACGTACACAGAGTAACACCCAACAGTGAGAGTGTTATACTGAGAAATGTCCAACAACTCTACTACAAAATACTACCATCACTGCATATAATATCGCCATCAGAAAACAAGAGACAGAAGATGGGCATTTGACATGATTTATAAGTGTGTGTGTGTGTGTGTGTGTGTGTGTGTGTGTGTGTGTGTGTGTGTGTGTGTGTGTGTGTGTGTGTGTGTGTGTGTGTGTGTGTGTGTGTGTGGTTTTGTCAAAGGCTCAACCCAGATCCAACCAAGACAATGTTTAAGCAAGGCAGAAATGCAAAATATTCAGGGCCATGCAACGTCATGAAAGCAGTGGGCAAACTGGGAACTAGCGATCGATCTCGGTATGGTAAACCTAGACGTGACCCCCAAGTAAGACACGTATAGACGCCCACAAAACCCACACTGATCCGATTGCGTTACAACCAGCCAAAAAACCAATAGCTAATCAAGTATACACAGACTGTACGGCTGTAGGGGTGTGGTGGGTGGCTGAGTTGTCATGTGACCGTGAGACACCTGCCGACAACCCTCCTCCTCGGAGGAGGACCACGCGTCACGTGACGGGTAAGCACAACAAGTCTACGGTCTTCCACCAAGTTACTGATTTACAGGACATGTATCACGGACAGGGACATGCAGGCTGGATACTCCAGGGTCAGATGTTAGGCTTTTGCATGCCTACAAAACTAAAAACTACATATATATAGATACATGACTCGTTCGTTGAATTAGTAGTACGCAGTAGTATGTACAATCATGTTGATTTGTGGAGGCACACTTGAAGTGAAGACCACAAAAAGAAGCGTATATCAATGATGGTGTTAATGTTAGTTAAAAGGAAAACATGTGTGGTTTGGTGTCGACAAAGGGCACTCCAATCAGGGGTGGGGGGTTGATGGCGCTGTTGTAAACAAGCACACACACGGTTCCCCAAAACTTCACAAGGGGGTCTGATCATAAGGTCGTTGTTGTTGTTGTGGGTGGCTGACACACACACACACACACACACACACACACACACACACACACACACACACACACACACACACACACACACACACACACACACACACACACACACACACACACACACACACACACACACCACACACACACACACACACACACACACACACACACACACACACACACACACACACACACACACACACACACAGGCCTCACAGCAGTAGGTCAACCCAAGCTCCCCTCCCCTATATATATATATCCATATACATACACATATATATATATATATATATATATATATATATATATATATATATATATATCCCTTACCTTCTGTATGGACGATTTCCCACTCCTCCGCAGACCCATGAGCAGGATGCGGGGCTTGCTGTCCGACGGGGCCGAGCAGCAGTCCTCGATGTCGGCCTCCTCCTCCTCCTCCTCTCCGTAGCCGAAGTCTTTGGGGAAGGAGTCGGCCGGCCCGTAGCTGTCAGGCAGCGGCTCTTCCTCGTAGTGGACAATCGACATGTTTTTTTTTTTTTGGACGGTAGCTAACGTAACCCCCCCCCCCCTCCTCCTACTCTAACTGACCCCCACCTCCCTCTCCTCCTATGTGTGGCGTGCTTGTATTTGGAGAAATTCTCTTCTGAAACACTACAAGTTAAACAACCGATGAATTAGTTGAATCGACGCGAACGACACACGGCGGAGCTCCCACCACACATTTCCTTCGGATTTCCTTTCCCTTGGTTTTTTCCCCCCGCCTCTTGGCCTGATTGGACGTGGGTTATTTACACGGTGCATTGTGATTGGTCCATCGAGCCGTCCGTCACTAACTCTCTCTCTCTGTCACGTCTCTTGTCACCTGACTAGTACTCGGACTTGTTACGTGTTGACCTATCACCTGATTTACAATAAACATCATCATCATTTTAATATTTTATTTCTCGGGAAAGATATCCTACTCCCCAACACCCAGTCACCGCACGGCTAGTGGTGGTTTTTATGCTGTCCAAAATAAATACATTCAACGGATTACAGCAAGTCGACAAAATGGCAAATCGCTGTGTAAAAAAAAATCATTGTGGCGTTTCGTGGTGTCGCCACCAGAGGGCGCTGCTCGCCAATCACGGGCCAGCTGGGAGAACACTTCGTGGTGTCGCCACCAGAGGGCGCTGCTCGACCAATCACGGGCCAGCTGGGAGAACACTTCGTGGTGTCGCCACCAGAGGGCGTTGCTCGACCAATCACGGACCGGCTGGTAGAGAAAACACCATTTTCGTGGTGTCGCCATCAGGGGGCGCTGCTCGACCAATCACGGACCAGCTGGTAGAGAAAACATAATTTTCGTGGTGTCGCCATCAGGGGGCGCTGCTCGACCAATCACGGACCAGCTGGGAGACTATAAACCAAACGAGTTGCCCACCGAAGCTTTAAGGACTATCGCTACTGGTGGAGAAGCTTCGGCTGACCTACTCTTAAACAATACACTAACAAATATACACTATACGCTAACTATGGCGCATTACAAAGTAAGTGACTTTCGCTCGTTTCAGGGGGTTCTGTAGCACGAACGTGAACAACACGTTCAAACGGTCTCTTTAAATAATAACGCCCTAATGAGTGCTAAGGCTAGCGTTAGTGTGTTTGTAATTGTGACCGACTAGTGCTTAAAGAAGCGGCCGTTTGTCACCTCCTGGCTGCTCGTTTAAATGTATTGTAATACGGAGTTTGTTTAAACACTCGCGTGTTTGGTTTTGAATGAGTAAATACTTACTTGCATAACTTATATTGTAGTAGTTGACCTTTTTAGTAGTTTACCTTTTGTTAATCTGCAGTTTGAACCAGCTGTGGCGTCTTACCTTTGACTGGGCGGTGACGTGCATGCCATGTGGTCCTCTTTACTAATGGGGTTGTTTACAGACCGTGTTGTTTGTGTTTTGTTGTTGTTTAAAGGCTACAGATTCGAAGAGGGAGCAGTTTCGGAGGTACTTGGAGAGAGGAGGTGTTATGGACCGTCTGACCGCCGGTATGAACGCAAACTCGTCCTCCAGTAACCATGAAATACACACACGAAACGACCCGATATGCACACGTAATGTATTGATAAATATGGTTGTTTTTCTCAGCTCTGGTGGATTTGTATGAGCAACCGGAAAAGCCAACCAGCGCGATTGTGTATCCTTTTGCAAAAAACGAAACTGAAAGTCTTGGCAGATTCTTGCAAATGTAAACTCATGCGGGTACAATATATTAGGATTTAAGAAGGTGGGTCTAGTTTGTACTATGGTGCGGTTTGGTGCACCTCTTATTCAACCCCCATCATGTTGGAATGGATGTTGGATTTACTATCTTAAAACAAGCAGGGTGTTGTAGAAGTGTATTGTTTAAAGAGTGGAGGCTAGGGTCCATAGGAGGATGTGGATGGAGCCATGAGTAAGGATGTTTTGTGACGCAGGAAGGTCGGTCGGCTATATTCTTCAATGGAGCATGTCCAGATATCTTAAGCAGCAGCTGGGACTGGCCGGGGAGGAAACGGAGGAGACACTGGCCCTACAGCAGGAGCTTGCCGAGTTGCGGGACCAGTGTGACCACCTGGTGGCTGAGAACATGGAGCTCAGAGCCAGGGTAACTGTCCGTTTAGTCTCAAAGGTCCTTTTAGTCCACCACCGGTTGTGGTGGTCTAAATTGGACCCCTGAATAGAACTTAAAGGTTAATTATTCCACACTACTCGTGACTTGTTCAGAATAAGGTTGTGGACTCCTAACTGTGCCAGAACCAGGGGCGGACATCGCAGATTTCCAGGTAGAAGAGTGGTAGACATTGTAGGAGGAATGGGAGGAAAAGACCAACTGGTCTGAACTTGTGTTTACTGGTTTAAAGGACGTGTTAATGTCTGGTTTGTCTTCTGTTCCCTAGCTCCAGGGCTACGAGCCTGCTCCGGAGCCCTGAGCCAACGTGGGAGGACACGCCTGCAGCGGAGCGGCGCAGAGAGACTTCACACAACGTCACCAAAGTGCACATTTTAGTTTTATTTTATTTGTATGTCGTCTTGTTCTTTTTAAAGCAATTTAACTGGAATATCTGTATGTTCTTGTGTTGTCCAGTAAGTCTTTATTTCATTGTTTCTTAACCGTTAAGTTATTTTGTACGTATTGTATTAAAAAAAAAAAAATCATTCTCAGTGTCATTTTTATGGGAAGGTTTTATAATGTTGCACACGAGTGTACAAGCGTTCCAAAACGGCAATCAATAATCACCAAATGTCTCTGGCATATGTCTTGTAATTGGCACTTTCACCTGTCACAATATCAAAACCTAAATCCTATTACAGAAGTTGTTACATTAAGTGTTTTCCTCTCATAAAGCTGCGTTAAGACTTCCTTACTGGCTCAATAGAGAGGAAAACACTTAATGTCACATAACTTCTATAATGGGAGGATTTAAGTTGAGATATTGACAGGTAATGACAAGACATATGCCAGAGAAATTAGGTGATTATTTAGTGATTTAAATACACAATACTAAACAAACTCAAGACAGCCATTAACTAATTCAACCAGTGTGTGGAAACAAAATGCAGCAACCAGCTCAATGAGATGCAACACTGCCAAAACCAGCAAAGACAAATTTGTCTCACCAATGATGTTCACTTAAAGACTAAATCCATTCTCCTCTCCTGGATGTTTTGATAAAGCTGATCACTGCTTTTCAGATCCAAAAGAAGTTGCCTTTCAATAGCTATGGAAGCTAATGCAGTGAGTCGGGATTGACCTGTTCTGTTCCTCACATGTTTTTATGATATAAAAATGTCCTTTCCACAGATGCAATGGAAAGGGATTGTTAAAACCTTTTTATAATGTAGAATATGCCCATTGGCTACAAATCACTATATGATTTGTTGATCAAATTGACACTCCAAACGTACGCTCTCATTCAAAGGGCCAAAGCATGCGGGAATACTTTGGTTGAAGGATATTGTTCCCAGCAACCCAGAAAAATATCTGATTGGTTGCATTGTTTTTCCAACACAAAACCACTCATGCGTAGTGCATGGACCGAGAAAGACAAACAAATCAACCATTCTCATTTATTCATTTTATTTAAATGTTAACATTTTCTTAAATTGTATTTTTTATTAATTCGACATTTTTTTGTTTCATCAGAGTTCCAGGGTCTTCCCTGAATACCTTGAAGGCCCTGACGCTTCACCACTGACTTATTTTAACATGCACAATCCAGTTCAGATGAACAGAATTAGGTTTTTGTATAACATAAGCTGATCTTTTTTGAGTTGACCTCTGCTGGACCCACAGTGGTGGAGTTTAACTATAGGTTTGGGTCAGTCCATTTTGTGGGGACGGGGGGAATGGAAAGAATTGTCTTGTGTGATGGATTGTTTGTGTTCCTCCCTGTGGAGCCATTTGGTTTAGCCCGTTTAGTATCGTTGCCATTGTGGAGGTCCTGTTTGGAGGTCCAGCTTCCTGCTGGTATGTTTGATGGTCCGCCTCATGCACCCATTGTATTTTGACCTAGTTTTTCTTTTTGGTATTTATTTCCCACTACCTGTTTGGATATGTTTTTGGGTTGAATAAAAACACTTTTTGTTAAAACTGCCTGCGTACCTGTCCGGCACTCAGTCCTTCACAGTACTGCAAGGGCTTCTACTAATGGTGTTGTTTTAATATATCTTGATTAACAGGTCCAGATACTGTTGTAAAAGTTAACTATATATTAAAACTTAAAAGAATGTTTCATGTGAAGAATATAATCCTGGATTACTTAGAGGAATATATTTGAAATGATAACCTTTTACAAACAAAACATGTAAAACATATACATTTACCCCGGAACAAACATCTGTAATCCATGTTGTAGTCCACACATTGCCATGGAAACTGACCCAGCCCTTCACTCTTCACAATCGGCTCAAAGAGTTCTGCTGCACAACTATGAGAACTGTGGTTCTCAACATGTGGCCATGTGATATGTGGCCAACAAGCCGCATTTGTTGAGTTATTTTGGTTTAATAAATACATATTCTACAATGTGTGTTTTTAAAAGAGTACAGTTTTAGATCTGTAAGTCTGGCACTCTGTTGCTGCTGGAGTTACTCGCCATGGAGGTCTTGCGGTGAGACGGCGGTATTCTGGGACTGTGCTGAGACCCCGACCTTGAGTCCCCCTGGGATTCTGGGGTGGAGGGTCGCGGACTGGGCCGCTTGCCATCCGACTTGGACCGGGTCCACGCCGCAGGGTGTCCGGTTTTGGCATCACCGTATGAGTCGGTGTCGGAGCTCTTGCTCTCCATCACCGTCGAGCAGCGTGTCCACTGTCTCCTGGCCACACCCACTGGCAGGGTGGGACAGGAGGAGGTATACCTCGCCTCCCGGGAGCGCTTCGGAGAACCCCCTCCCGGGAGGTCCGGGTCACTGGTGTCCTCGCCCTCCTCTTCATCCCCTCCTCCCTCCCCCTCCTCCTCTTCCCCCTTGTGCCGGTTGCTCCCCGGGCTCAGGGAGTTGCGCTGCCCTAGGCCCGGCTCCGTGGAGGTCCTGGCCAATTGGGGCTCATTCTCCGTGGGGCTGCAAACCATAAGACACGCTGGGTCGTCTGAGACCCGCCGGAGAGCTTGTTCCCCGCCTTGGGGAGGACTGAGGAGGTTGGGGTATGTGTTGGAGCACTGGAGCCTCTCCAGCAGGAGGTTGTGGTTGCTCGGAGCCGAGACGATCGTCGCCTTCCTGGTAGCGCACGCGCCCCACTGCACCACAGACTCCTTCTTGTGCCTGTTGTTCGGCCAGTCGCCATGCAGCGACCCGTCTCTCTCGCCCCTGAAGTGGGGATAGTACTCCAAGAGGCCCTTCTTGACCTTCTTGTAGCCCAGGTGCACGATCTCCAGGATGTTGAGGAAGAGGGAGACGCCGGCAATGCACTGCATGAACACCATGAAGACGCTCTTCTCGGTGGGCCGCGACACGTAGCAGTCCACCGCGTTGGGGCAGGGTTCCCGCTCGCACCGGAACAGCGGCTGCAGGCGAAAGCCGTACAGCAGGTACTGGCCCGTCATGAAGGCGACCTCCACAGCCGACCGTGTGAACACGTGGGCCACGTACGTGCGCAACAGCGACCCCCGCAGGGGGGCTTTGTTGGGCTTTCCCTGGTCCACCTGCTTCATCTCGCGCTCGATCCACCGCCGCGCCTCCGTCGTCTCCGTCGGGTCCAGCGAGTCCAGCTCCCGGCGGAGGAGGGCCTTCTTGCGTTGCCGCGCCTTCTCCAGCGCCCGCAGGCGGTAGAGGGCGTGGCCCATGTACACCAGTGATGGGGAGGAGACGAAGATCACCTGCGAGCATGTAGGGGAGTGTCGGGACTAGTTCACTTTTAGAAAGGGGTGGCCCAGGAGTGGTGTACAATGAGACCAGACCAGAACATGCACTTTGTAGAATAGAGCGGAGGTTGTATACTTTTAACACAGAAGTGACCTGACCAATGACAAATATCTCTGAAGCATCTCATAATCAATCCACCAACAAAAAAAACGGTAGAGTGAAGACTAGAGGGCCCTCAGTAGAGCGCATACCTCCGCCACACCAGAAAGTCCCCTGGATCCCGATAAGGATCCGAATCTGCAACAAAATGTAATCAACTGTTCCTTGGCCCATAAAAAACCAAACCACTAAGTTTTGTCAAATTCGTCATAACGTTTTGAGTTATCTAGCTAACAGACAAAGAAACAGGGGTGAAAACATAACATCCGGTCCATATTTGATATATGTTTTCATATATGTTTCACATATGTTTTCAAGTTAAAAGAAATCGATCAGCTCCGAGGTTTAATGGGTGGCTGCCCCCCTGGACACGGCCCTCACCTGAAGCACCCAGTAGCGGATGAGGGAAATAGGGAAGGCGCGGTCGTAGCAGACATTGCGGCAGCCGGGCTGCTCCGTGTTGCAGATGAAGTCGGCCTGCTCGTCGTTCCACACGCCCTCGGCCGCCACGCCCAGCACCAGCATGCGGAAGATGAAGAGGATGGTGAGCCAGATCTTGCCCACCATGGTAGAGTGGATGTGGACCTCCTCCAGTATCCCCCCAAGGAAGTTCCAGTCCCCCATCTTCACTCTTCCATTGTTGTGACTGGCCAGGGAAGAAACAAAACAGTTCATGATTAGGTATTTAAAAAAATAACAGTTTGAAATGAGGATTTAGTCTAAATAGGGCCCTATCTAGATATTAAAAGTACCACAACCATACCTGCATCAGGGGAATCGAAAGGTTAACTTGTACAGATCAAAACGTCAAACTGCATGTCAAACACACCCCTTCTGACAAAAACCGGGGAAGCCACCATCGGTCATCCCCCTTTAACCATAACCCTAGCAGTCACCCATGCTCTTGTATATCCCTAATAAAGTGACCCTCCTCCCATACGGATCAATGAATGCTTTAATTTACCTCGCAGCGGCATGGACAGACTGCCGGTGGTTTAGATCTCCTCGGGTCATACAGCCGTGACGAAATGTTTGAAGAAAAAAAACCCCAGAAACACCTTAATCCCACGAGACCCGCCTCTGTGTAGAGCGCAGTACAGGGGGAGTGGCAGGGGAGGAGTGGCAGCAGAACTGGTTGCAGCGATGATTCTATCTCTGACCACAGATAGGCTAATCCATCAGACAGCCTTGAGGCAACGGGCTGCTAAAACAGGCTCCCAGCAGACCGTGTTGTGTTGAGCTTATTGTCGTCATACGGTTTGAACGTATTGATGTTTGACATGGAGGTTTTGTTCTAAAACACATTTCTCAAATGATGAGCAGGGACATTGGAACTGTTTTGTGGAAGAGGGTGCTGTAAATAAAGGTGTGTGTGTGTGTGTGTGGGTGGTGGGCTGGTGGTAGAATGAGCTACAGTATTAATGAGACTGACCCAAGGCTTTCATTTGAAATAATTTGAGAAGTATACAGCAATTAAGAAAACTACCAAGTCAGAGATGTTCACAATGCATCTTCATTATTATGAAATTACACACGTATTTATATCAAAGAGGCAAGGCTTTTAAATCCTTTAATAAAACGTGCTAAATGGAAAGTGATTAGGCAAATCACAGGCCCTTGAAGGTACAAATATTTGGCTCAGCTAGTGCATGGACCCTTGCACATCTGGACACTTTTAAGATCAGTCCTTTTGCTTTTTTGTAGTATTTTTACTTGGCTACATTGGCTACAACTCTGTATTATCTAGTGTGCATTTTGCTTGCATTGACTGAAATAAGCTGTCATATGTGCACTGTTTATGTAACTCATACAATGTGTGTGCAGCACCACACACACACAGCATAGGTTGGGAGATGTGTTCACGTCCATTAAAGGTTTAGTCTATGAATAACAGGCTTCACACTGTATACACATCTGGTGCAGTAAAGGGAAGCTGTCTCTTCTTACAGCGTATCTGATGATGAGACATTTGTTGGTATATTTCAGCAGGATGGCCCTGAAGTGATGGACCACGAGGTTGTAACGCTGTAATGTGTCACCATCACAAAGTCTGTGTTTCTCTAGGTTTATTCCCGACCAACGCTGACCCTGATCGATGGGCCTAGTTGCTTTTAGCCGTAGAATAAATCAATAAAGCATGTCTGATTTCATACTCCACTGCGCTTCGCTACATGTAATTCAATTCCCATCTCCATGTGTCTGTGATGTGATCCCATTGACACAAAATCTGCGTATTACTTCAAATCTGTATCAAATCTGTTCAAATCTCTAATCTGCTGGTCCTACCTGTGGTTCTAGATGAGTAGGCCTGTCTCTTGTATACGTGTATGGGAGGTCTGGGTTCATTAAGGATATAGGCTCACAGAGGTTGTATTGTCAGTTGTTGGATCGAGTTGTATGGAGCATGACATCCGTGGTGTACACAGGCCTGGGCTAGAGAGACGGTGACCCAAGTCCACCAAACTGGGATGATTGTCATCGGTTTTGGGGAGACCAGTTGAATCATTTTCTGATTAAAACCGCATCTGACAAGTTTGATTATGTCCGAGGTCAGAATACAAGGTCAGGTCATTATGGGGCTAGGCTAGGCGATTATATCCTCTTGATATGGGGCGGCATAGGGTGGCATTTTTTTTGATAATACATTACAGCCAAGTCTTTATGTCTCCTATTTTATGCCCTGGTCATAGATTAACTGAAGTTAAATGAATACTATAACGGAAGCATAATAATACTGATAATAAAACACACACACTAAAATACAATGAAGGGCAAACAACAGAAAAATATAACAATGGAACCAAACCAGGTACGGATTCCCTGGTTATATTGGGTTCAAATCCGAATTAAATAAAATTATAAATAACATTTAATTTTTTTGGGGAAAATGGTGTTAGCTACACCAAAACATCACACCCCAAAAAAAAGGTTCAAAGACACTTTAAGAGTTAAAAGTCAACATTGTAATTGTTCTTACTAAAATCTTAGCAATAACAACTGAATCAACTCGTCGTCGCAAGGTATAAACTAGGCTAAGGTAATAATAATTAAAAAAAAACACAGTAGAAGTGCTCTTGGCATACTACTCAAATTATAGCGCATGTTTATGTAGTGCTAGAATTTACCACCAGGTGGCACTATAACACGTTAATAACGAAAAATACTAAACCCAAAGCCTTTTAAATTAAAATAATCCTGATTATGACCATAACATTTAAAGCCACTATGGTGCCGGTCACAGGAAGACATTGAAGAGCACAGCGGCGATCATGAAGATGACGTAACCTGCGATGCACATCCAGAACCGCGGGTCCTTGAGCAGCTTCTGGTCATTCCCTCTGAAACAGACATTGTTGTGATTGGTCGCAGTGTTTGTGTAGGGGCGGGGCATTGCATTCCAACCGCTAATCATAATAATAACAACACTGAGAAGACTATTAGGGCATGGTCCAACTATCACCAATCACACCCGTTCACTACGTTCAGTCCCCGCCCACTAAAATCCTGTTTTAAGTCACGTTAACAGAAGCAACAGCCTCAGCACCATGCGCTAGCTAACCACGGTACACAGTAGTCAGGACAACGCCTTAATGCATAACAACCAACCGTAGGCGAGGATAGCAAAGATGCGGAACAAGGCCAGTGAACGAATCATCTCACGGAAGTTCTGTGGAATTAAAAGCATAAAATACAACCAGTGATACATACACGTATCACTACACTGAAACAGTATGAGTATATACATATATCAACATTGTGTACAAATCTGATATTGGTTGGCTGCCCCTACTAAACCTGGCATATGAATGAAATAATACATTATTTTTAACACCGCTTTGCCGTGTAGTCTGGACAAGCGGCCGACCGTCCCAACCAACGAGTCAACGAGTGTTTTGAGTCTCACCACCACGGTGTTCATGAAGTATCCACCCAGCAGAGCATAGACCCCCCCGGACGCCCCCACCAACGCACTGTGGGGGTCAAAGATAGAGCTAGCTAGAGAACCTGCAGAGAGAGAGACAGAAAGACAGAGAGAGAGGGTGAGAGGGACAGCAAGATGATGGGAGAGACAGAAAAACAGAGCAAGGCATATAGGGCTGTACTTATTACACCATCTCCCCACTAGCTATTTGAAAGGGCATCTTTTGTCTTGATTGTGGTCTTACGTCCACACTGAAAGTGTTTTTCCGATGCCTCCCAAAGGCTGAGCTTTTCAAAAGATGCCTCCCTCCCAAATTGATCCATTTAAAAATGTTGGGTCTTTTGTTTTGCGGGGAAGCCGCGAGAAAGCGCATTAAAGTCTGGGTCCAGGCACACACATGAGAGAAGGCTCACTAGTGTCCACATGATATATCAACTAAGATGGCGGCGCGTACATACGTCATTTTAGGTGTCAGACGCCCAGCGTCTGAGCAGGTTTTGCAAATTAGTGGTAATATCCCTAATAATTTGTCTGTTTGTCTGTTCACACAGAACAGACTTCATTATATGAAGTACAGTACATTATATATTACCACACACTTTACTGTAACATTTTGCACTCTGGTTAGATGCCAAATTATTTTGGCTGTACTTGCGTGCTGTGCAATGACAATCCATTAGAATGTAACCTGATCTAATGTGATGAGAGGCTGACCTGCGAGCACACCGGCCATGTACACCATCCCCACCTCGAAGCCCTTGTGCACCAGCTCTAAGGGAATGCCCAGTATCAGCTGCATCAGCAGGTTCCCCAGGATGTGCTCCACCCTGTGGACACAAACATGTATTACAGTTGGAACCCCGATACACAGATCAGTTGGTAAACACATCACTACACACCACTCTAGAGGTAATACACATATAACACACTCATACATAACACCAGTGGCGGGCCGTGCATTTCACACCTAGGCCTTCAGTGATGTCCTACATAGTCCTACCTGAATTATTCCACCTCTTAATCCATCATTATGACGCCATGGCTCTAGAAACTATACATTTAGACAGAAACGCCGTATAACCGGGCGTTGCATCACCTTAACATAGTCAAGTACAACATAATTATATTAATATTTCCGAAGCATTTACAATCAATAAATCCGCATTTACAATTAAGAGTGTTAAACTACCAACTTTAAGATCGCTTGGATACTGTCAAAACTTAAAAATAAAAGGCGCTTTAAAGGGATTAGTCTACAAAGTTGTATTAAGTCCACCAAAACGATGTGAACTTTAACAAGTTTGTTCACTAAACAGCGCATTGTCTCACCCAAAGCAGTTTCATTTAAGAAACGTGACGATTCGACACAAACTATTCACTGAAAATAAAATAAAACAAACAATTAGCATTTGTTCATGAGGATATATTTGCGACAGTGGTGAAAGTGTATTCCTAGCCTTGAATGTCCACTTTGATAAAGGTTCAACCAAAACAAATCAGTCTCCTTGAGTACTTTTACTGCACAGCTGAGCCAGTGCGCCACACTAATTAATTAATATATCGTTAATATAGATTTAATATTAACGAAATAAAAAGACAAAAATATATAAAAATTAAAAATTAAATTAAATGCTTTGTACTCACCAAAACAACTGATTATTTGAACACATAATCCATCCTCCTTTCTTTCCTCAAGAAGACTTCAATGACTCTGTTGTACAGTTGATCTGTGCGTTTCAGTTCCAAAAAAAATGCTTGTAGAAATCTACACAAATTAACTCGTTCAAGTTCAGTTTGCGAGCTCTGCATAGCTCCGCCTCTCAATAGCGCGTATCTCGCGGCTTGGCCACGCCCCCTGTCAACCACCGTAACCGTGACCACCTTGCGACCGCGAGGGGCAAGTTGCACACAGTAGACCACTTTACCA
Source organism: Muraenolepis orangiensis (assembly GCA_027704905.1). Classification (NCBI taxonomy): domain Eukaryota; kingdom Metazoa; phylum Chordata; class Actinopteri; order Gadiformes; family Muraenolepididae; genus Muraenolepis; species Muraenolepis orangiensis. The sequence continues at coordinate 3,864,838 of CM051008.1, read as the reverse complement.
ACACGCTCCAACACATAACATGGCCCAATCGAGTTGTTATCCAACTTTGGGCAATGTCCCTTTACACACTTTGGTCCGTAGATCCTTGTTTACCTTATTCCGAGCCATTCACACATCTGTGCAAAGACCCGGGACTCAAAATTACGACCTTGATCAGAATGGAGGGTAGCAGGGACACCAAATCCGCTGACCAGGCCCTCCACTAGGGCATTGGCCACGGTACATGCTTCCTGATCTGGCAGGGCATAGGCCTCAGGCCATTTAGTAAAATAATCTATGGCCAACAGGACAAACCGGTTACCACACTCTGTTCTAGGTAGAGGGCCTAGGATATCGACCGCTACCCTATCCATGGGAGCGCCAACCAGCTGCTGCTGTAGAAGAGCATGAGAGCGGCCTTGGGGCCCTTTTCTGGCAGTACACTCATGAACGACGGCAGTAGTCCTCCACATCCCTCCGCATCTGGCACCAATAGAATGTCTGCCTAAGGCTGCCAAAGGGTGGTGCGGACGGCTCAGTATATCGTTGTGTACTGTACTCACTTTTACCGCCAGGCAGGCGATACCGCAGTATCAAGAGCCGCACAAACAGACTACAAACAGACAGCTTCCACAGTCAGGCCATCAGGCTGCTGAACAAGGGTGTATAGCATATAACAATGTATATTTTATTACATTATTTTTATTATATATATTGCTCTTTTTCTGTCCTAATATATTGCATTTTTATGTTTTTAGATTTTTATATATTTAACTTTATACAGTTTGTACTTTTTACTTGTTTTATTTTTTTCATTTTTATAACTGCTGTCTGTCGTCTGGTATTGCACATAAGATTTTCACTCATTGCTTATACTTGTATAAACTGTGATGTGACTTGACTTGACTTGAACTCCTGGCCCATGAGACCACAGGCCCCTGATGGTCGGTGAACATTGGACCACCTCTTCCCAAGGCGGGCAAACACCCTTTTCAACCCACTCTATGATGGCCTTGAGATCATGATCGGCCTCCTGACATTGCCTCCATTGAGCAGTCTCTGCAGGTAACAGGGCTTGACACCTGACTATATCTGGGGTCTGATCCCTGTCTTGTCTGGCTTCAGTGCGGTGTAAGCCGGTGTAAGCCAGTGTAAAGGGGCTGCCACTGTTGCAAAATTGGCTACAAATCTACAGAAATATGACGCCAAACCTTTAAATGCTGTCAGCTGTTTTAAGTTTTCTGGGCATGGCCCATCCCGGACAGTGGCTAGCTTCTCATCTTCTGTTTTTATGCCCTCACCGTTAACTCTATGGCCAAGAATGGACACCTCTCATTGTAGCAGCTTGCATTTCTCCGGGTGGAGCTTGAAGCCTGCGTTTGTTACCCTCTTCAACATCTCTTCTAGGGCCCAGATTGCCGTCTCAAAATCCGGTCCATGTGCCAGCAGGTCATCAAGGTAAACAACACAAAGTTCAGGAGACCTCCCAGACAGGACATCTTGCGCAGCTGCCTGTCATACTGGTGGCAGATGGCGTGGGCGTTGACGGATGGGATGGGCATCTCCAGTATGGATTTTGTGTTCCACCAAGATATTTTTTTCCTACATCACTTGGAGTAGCAGCAAAGCTATGGCGGAACTTGAATAGGAGATCGCATAACTCCTCCGCTGCTCTGGCTCAAGGTCTCCCTGGCTGTTCTCCAAGACATGGTAAATGGCAGTAAGAGCTCTGGATTCATCATCCTCCCGGCAATTTTGTTTAATTTGTGCCGACTTAACCGTTGCTGCCTCTAGACACTCTGGAAAGGCACCAGCTGGATCGCAGTGTTTCCCTGTGGCTTCCATTAATTCATAACTGAGAGAAATGGCTTTGTCATCCTTAAGCTCCATGGTTCCAGACAGCAAGTCCAAACGTGCTTCCCCTTTTCTAAGAAAGTCTAGGCCCAGCAGGCAGCACTCTCCTACTGTAGCAACCCACACTGGATGACGAGTGGAATAATCACCCACCTGTAGTGTCACCTCACAGGTGCCCAGCATTGGGGCTGTTTCCCCTGTCACGGTCAGCAACGGAACATCTTCTGAGCTCTTTGGAGTTGTGTATTGGGTGGGAGGAGGTCAGGATGAATAAGGGTAACGGTGGAGCCGGTATCAAGGAGTGCACTTATTGGGTGGCCTTCAACTAATACTGGAACACGACAACAGATAGTGGAGAACAAGGCAGAAGTTGTTATGGAACGCAAACTAGGAAGAGGTAGAAACAGGTATGGGGGAGTTCTCGCCCGGTGTAACCCCCTCTACACCGGGCTGGAGGCATTTCCCGATGAAGGGAGAGCAGAGTCAGTACACAGTACACTCCTAGCATCACCCTCCAATGCCGAGGCCAGCTGCACCGCCCTCTCTTCTGGTGACCACTTACTGGCTGAAGCAATGATGTTGAACTGAGCCCAATACGTTTCCCAGGGACTAAGGCCATGTATATCCTGACTTCATCCACCATCTCGATTTCACGTAGTTAGGACAAGAGCTGGCTACGCGCTGGAGGCTAAAGTAGCTAGCTAGCTAGCTACTTTAGCTAGGTAGCAGTAAGTTTGCAGTCCCAGTTCTGACACCAATGTACTGTCGTAGCCAAACTCTTTTCCTATCCTACGGATCGATGACAGGGGACACTTGAATATTCGGAACTTCTTTACTCCTTTTAAACAGTTAACAAGAATCACAGGGTTGGGAGAGATGTCAAAAACAAGAATAGTAAAAACCCGAGAAACTATCCGACTCCACACACACAGTTCTCCGGTTCGCGTTCTCCCTCCCTTGCGCCCCGCCCCCGCCTAACGGACCAACCAACTAAGGCACCTCTCCCCCTAATATGTCAAATGTGTGTAAAATATGTTAAAGTGACGTCACGTTATGCATTATCTCATTTAGGCAGATAAGATTGTCACAGCCAATTTACAAGTTCACCGTAGTTGGCAAAGCACTGTCCATGTTGTGAAGTAACAGCCCAACACAGACCACCAGACACAGGCTATGGATGAATGACTGTCCTGGTCCTGCACTGTAGCTCGCTCCATCATCACACACCATCAGGGCCTACTCCACTCAGCTAGGACTATTAGGTTTCATAGACAAATGTCTGCCACACAACCACACCTTCCTAACAATTACCAATGCAAAGAAAGATCAAGTCAAAACTCTCAATTTAAATGCACAACAATGCTTAACAAACTCAAGACAGCCATTAACTAATCATTCAACAAGTTTGTGGAAACAAAATGCAACAACCAGCTCAACGAGACGCAACACTGAGACAAAACCAGCAAAGACAAATTAGTCTCACTCACCAATGATGTTCACTTAAAGAGGCCAATAAAACAATAAACCAATCGGGTTTATTGTTGTGGGACCTCCAGGGCTCCAGAGATGCACCGGGACGTTGCTGAGTTGAGTCGGACGGGGCCCCCTTGTCCCGACTCGTTGGCACCATCACTTTGCTAAATCGGGTCTGACACGGGGCCCCCTCGTCGGACTGAGCTAGAGCGATGTACCGCTGATTTGCGCGAGCTCCAGAGCTCCAGATTGACCGGGACTTTGCCCTGAATGTGTCCGACACAAGTCATCCCCCGTCGGACTAGCTAGAGCGATGTACCACTGATTTGCCCGACTTCCATATGCTGACTCTCTATCGATACACAATATAATTGGAATAAACCAAATAAACTTCAAATTAATTGCTACGTAGCACTAATCTAGATCCTCTGTCTCAAGCCAGTGAACTAACGGGTCTTCTAGCGTACCCTGGAACCGTGGGGAAATCTGAAAGAATACGCCCACTGGCTACAAATCGATATATGATTGGTGGATAAAATTTTCAATCCAAACGTACGCTCTCATTCAGTTTAAGGGCCAGGACCTTCTATCAAGGATAAAGAGTACCTCGGTTGAAGGATATTCTTCCCAGCAACCCAGAAAAAATATCTGATTGGTTGCATTTTTTTAACACAAACCACTCAAATGCATTTTACACTGACCGAGAAAAACAAACAAATCAACGTAACACTGTAATATAACAGATCAACAACACAGTCCGATTCTCATTTATTCATTTTATTTCAACTTTATTCAATTGTATTAATTGTATTAGGTCGATTTTTTATTTGTTTCATTTAAGGGTTCCAAGGTCTTCTTTGAATACCTTGAAGGCCCTGACGGTTCACCACTGACAGACACACAGTAGAAGTTGGCACTCCCATTAGAGGTTTAGTCTATGAAATGTTGTGATGCCTCTCCTCTCCAGCCACGCTCCTCTGCCTCCACCTCACGTCCACCTGGGGTTACTACTACTGGCCATCTGGCATACCTTGGGCCGACGGGCCTTTTTGGTCTGATCGGCCCGGCCCATAAAACAGGTAGATCGTCCCATTGGTTTTTTTCTAGAAGGTGATACGCAGGACCCCCCCCCAGTTTGATCGATTGAGGTGGGCCAGTCTGGAGCACTCTGCAGTGCATCTCCTCAGTCTAAACCGGATACAATGATTAATTTGAGTTAAATTCAATAGTGGGCCTTAAAGTCTCGAATAATCACATGCGTTAACGGGTTAACTTTGACAGCCCCAATTATAATGCTTTGGTCCTCATATCAGCAACCAATCTAAATGTTCAGACTTTTCTTTTGAAACACGGAAATACGTTTCAACGTTGTTGAGAATCCCAACACAAACTCGCTAGTCAGTGCAATGGATTGGGTGAGTAACCCCCACTGCTACCTAGTTAACTAGAACACTAGTAACCCCCACTGCTACCTAGTTAACTAGAACACTAGTAACCCCCACTGCTACCTAGTTAACTAGAACACTAGTAATCCCCACTGCTACCTAGTTAACTAGAACACTAGTAATCCCCACTGCCACCAAGTTAACTAGAACACTAGTAATCCCCACTGCTACCTAGTTAACTAGAACACTAGTAATCCCCACTGATACCTAGTTAACTAGAACACTAGTAATCCACACTGCTACCTAGTTAACTAGAACACTAGTAATCCCCACTGCTACCTAGTTAACTAGAAAACGAGTAATCCCCACTGCTACCTAGTTAACTAGAACACTAGCAATCCCCACTGCTACCTAGTTAACTAGAACACTAGTAACCCCCACTGCTACCTAGTTAACTAGAACACTAGTAACCCCCACTGCTACCTAGTTAACTAGAACACTAGTAACCCCCACTGCTACCTAGTTAACTAGAACACTAGTAATCCCCACTGCTACCTAGTTAACTAGAACACTAGTAACCCCCACTGCTACCTAGTTAACTAGAACACTAGTAATCCCCACTGATACCTAGTTAACACTACTTTACATTGTTAGCAGGCTCACAAAACAAGCGGTGTTAGTTGACTAGCGACATGTCATTGATTTTCAACAACGCAGAAATGTATTCGAAAGAAAAGTCAAAGCATTAGAAAGTGTCACATGTTTTAACAATCAATTTCTTAAATTAGCCTTTGATTATGTTCTGGCCCGCCATCTAGTGGCTCAGAATAAAATTGGTCCGAGGCCAAACTTACTTGTCGACCCCTGACCTCCAGCTACGATCCGTGTGTGGCATAACATGAATAACAGATGTAGGCCTCACACTAGTGTATACACATATACACTGCCATTAAAGGTTTAGTCTATGAATAACAGATGTAGGCTCACACTAGTGTATACACATGGTGCAGTAAAGGGAAGCTATCCCTACTTACAGCGTATCTGATGAGACATTTGTTGGCATATTTCAGAAGGACGGCCCTGAAGTGATGGACCACGGGATTGTAACTCTGTAATATGTCACCATCACAAAGTCTGTGTCTCTCTAGGTTTATTCCCGACCCGAACGCTGACCCTGATCGAAAGTTTGTTTTAGCCGTAGAATAAATCAATGTCCGATGTTTCGGACATGCTTCATACTCCACTGCGCCTCGCTGCATGTAATTCAATTCCCATCTCCATGTGTCTGTGATGTGATCCCATTGACACAAAATCGGCATATTACTTCAAAATAAGTCTGCTGGTCCTACCTGTGGTTCTAGACGAGTAGGCCTGTTTGTAGTTGCAGTCTCTTAATAATAATAAATTGTATTTATCAGCGCACTTTTAATTTGAGTAGACAAAACTCAAAGTGCAAAAGTGAGTAAAAATGGTTGAAATTAAACAACAAAATAAAAGCAGCGACGTTTACGCCGGCATGGCAACAAGGGGGGGGGGGTTAAAAATCGAATGAAAGGCTATTGTGATTTGAGTATGGGTGTGATGTGTTCATACTTCCGCACTCTCAGGATCCTAGCAACACTGTTCTGGATGTATGGCAGCTTCTGGATGTTCTTGCTAGGAATCCCATTGAGAAGTCCGTTACAGTAGTCCAGCCTGGAGGAGACAAAGGAGTGGACAAGCCTTTCAGTATCTGACAGACTGAGTGTGGGGTGGAGTTTAGCGATATTTCTGAGGTGGTAGAAGGAGGTCTTGCATGTTTGTTTGATGTGGGCCTCAAAGGTCAGGTGAGGATCCATTTTGTATACGTGTATGAGAGGTCTGGGTTCATTAAGGATATAGGCTCACAGAGGTTGTATTGTCAGTTGTTAGATCGAGTTGTATGGAGCATGACATCCGTGGTGTACACAGGCCTGGGCTAGAGAGACGGTGACCCAAGTCCACCAAACTGGGATGATTGTTATCGGTTTTGGGGAGACCAGTTGAATCATTTTCAGATTAAAACCGCATCTGACAAGTTTGATTATGTCCGAGGTCAGAATACAAGGTCATTATGAGGCTAGGCTAGGCGATTATATACATTTGTATATGGAGCGGCAAAAGGGTGGCAGTTAGAAATGTAAGGGTGGCATTTTTTTGATAATACATTACAGCCAAGTCTTTATGTCTCCAATTTTATGCTTAAAGTTAAAACAATACTATAACGAAAGAATAATAATACTAATAAAACACACACTAAAATGCAATCAACCCAAGGTAACATGCCTGAATAGACCTGTAGCCCTCACCTCGATTGTCAGCAAATGCTTCGAGAGGTTGGTCAAGGACTTTATTTGCTCTGTGTTACCTGCCACGCTGGACCCATGGCAATTTGCATATAGTCAAAACAGATCCACGGACGACGCAATTGCCATGGCCCTACACACTGCAATTTCCCACCTAGAGGGAAAGAACTGTTATGTGCGAATGCTGTTTGTGGACTAAAGCTCGTTCAACACGATAGTTCCTGCCAAGCTCGACACCAAGCTTAGAGGTCTAGGCGTGACTCCATCCACGTGCAGCTGGATACTGGACCTCCTGTCGGACCGCCGCCAGGTGGTGAGGATGGGCAGCAGCACCTCAGAGCCACTGACCCTCAACACGGGAGCTCCCCAGGGATGCGTGCTGAGCCCTCTCCTCTACTCCCTCTACACCCACGACTGCATGGCTATGCACAGCTCCAACGTCATCATCAAGTTTGCTGACGACACGACAGTGATGGGCCTGATCGCCGGCGACGACGAGACAGCCTATAGGGAGGAGGTTGGATCGCTGGAGCAGTGGTGCCAGGAGAACAGCCTCGCCCTCAACGTCAAGAAGACCAAGAAGCTGATCGTGGACTTCAGGAAGCAGAGAGGAGAGCACAGCCCTATCTCCATCGACGGTGTTGCAGTAGAGAGGGTCAGCAGCTTCAAGTTCCTCGGCGTACACATCTCCGAGGACCTCACATGGTCCACGCACACCACATACGTGGTGAAAAGGGCCCAACAACGCCTGTATTTCCTCAGGCGTCTGAAGAAATTCAGCATGGGCCCCCGCATCCTGAGAACATTCTATAACGGCACCATCGATCGTTCTTACAGGGTGTATCACCGCTTGGTACGGGAACTGCACCGCACTCGAGCGCAGAGCGCTTCAAAGGGTGGTGCGGACGGCCCAGTATATGGTTGGAGGTGAGCTCCCCTCCCTCCTGGATATATACAACCAGCGGTGCGTGGTCAAGGCCAAACGCATCATAAAAGATATTGCCCACCCCAGCCACGAACTGTACTCACTTTTGCCGTCAAATAGACTCCGAGATAGCTTCCACAGTCAGGCCATCAGGCTGCTGAACAAGGGCGTATAGCATATAACAATGTATATTTTATTATATTGATTTATATATACATATTGCTCTTTTCTGTGCCGATATATTGCATTTTATATATTATATATATATTTTTTTACTTTATTCAATTTTTATTCTATTTTTATCTATTTTTATATTATTTTTATAACTGCTGTCTGTCGTCGGGTTTTGCACATAAGATTTTCACACCACTGCTTTATACTTTAAAAACTAATAACTGTGAAGTGACAATAAACTTGACTTGAGAAAAATATAACAATGGAACCATGGGATTCCCTGGTTATATTTGGTTCAAATATGTTCTAATGGTAGCCTATTTTGAGGAAAGGAAACAGAGACTTAAATGTAATTTTATTTATGGAAAATAGTGTTGGCAACACCAAAACATCACAGCCAAAAAAAAGGTTCAAAGACACATTAACACACATTTTAAAAACACATTTATAAACTAGGCTAAGGTAATACAAATAAAACAGCAGAAAAGTGTTTTTATTTATATTCTCTTGGCATACTACTGAAATTGTAGCGCATGTTTATGTAGTGCTACAATGTACCACCAGGTGGCACTATAACATGTTAATAACTTCTCAACGTTTCCACTGAGAATACTCATTCAACCCTGTGTACAGTTCCTGAATCGGAAAAAAGTCACATAAAATACAACTAAACCCTGAGCTTATCAAGTTAAAATAATCCTGATTATGACCATAACATTTAAAGCCACTCTGGTGCCGGTGACAGGAAGACATTGAAGAGCACAGCGGCGATCATGAAGATGACGTAACCTGCGATGCACATCCAGAACCGCGGGTCCTTGAGCAGCTTCTGGTCGTAGTCACTGAAGAACACGTAGCCGATACTCATCCCCGCCACCGCCCCACCGATATGAGCCACGAAAGATACCTGCGGGTTTACCAAACATCAGACATCAATATCCTCAATATCCTAACCAATAGTACGTTAAAGATGAAAGTTTGCCCATTTTCACAGGCTAGGGGTTGGCCATTTTAAACAATGAGGGGGGCCTGATATATGATTGGGAACCACTGAGCTAAGGTTAGGAGCTAGGGTTAGGGGTTAAGGTTATAAACTAGGGTTATGCGTTAAGGTTGGGAACTAGGGGGAAGGGTGTGTGTTAGGAGATAGGGTTATAGGTAAGGAGCTAGGGTTAGGGTTAGACAGGGTTAGGAGCTAGGGTTAGGGGTTAGGGTTAGGAGCGAGGGTTAGGGGTTAAGCTTAGGAACTAGGGTTAGGGGTTTGTTAAAACCCTAAGTTAAAACAAGATTTTTTTTATTTGCCATTTGTAACAAGTACATAGGAACGCTTACTCCCCATTCCCCCTAGGAGCTAGGGTTATGGGTAAGGAGCTAGGGTTAGACAGGGTTAGGGTTAGGGGTTAGAGTTAGGAGCTGGGATTAAGGGTTAGGGGTTAGAGTGAGGAGCTAGGGTTAGGACCTATGGTTATGAGCTAGGGTTAGGGGTTAAGGTTAGGAACTAGAGTTAAGAGTTAGGGGTTTGGGGTTAGAAGCTATGGTTAGGGGTTTGGAGTTAAGAGCTTAGGTTAATGTTAAGGGTTAGAAGCTTGGGTTAGGGGTACGTGTTAGGAGTGAGTGTTAAACAGGGTTATAGAACACACCGGCAAACCGGCCTCCTCAGTCAGGAATCTTCTGTAAATAGCGAAGCCCACGTCGGTGCCCACTAGAAGAAAACACATGTGTGTGGGTAAGTGTATTGTGGACACTAGACTAATGTGACATCGCCACGAAAGACCAAAATGTCAAAAACGCGGATACACCGGGCTCCACCGCTTAACAAGGGTTACCGTTGAATCTTAGTTAGTTTTAGTTTAGTTTAAATTATTAGTTTGTGCGCATCGAATACACTTTATTACCGTTTTCACACTGAATACGGTATCGACTCCCATATTAGTTAAAACGGGTGTCGATACCGAATTAGTTAGTGCGAATACGCTTATGTTCAAACTCTCTTCTAATTCTTGATTCGCTGCGCACTCGATACCAGGTTTTCGTTCACACACAAAGCGAATGCGCATTAAATTAGGAGACTGGTAGGTTTTGTCACAGGTTGCTTTACCACGTGGTCCCATGAACGAGAGGTCACGTAACATCCGGGAATTTTCAGTCTATTCAATATGGATACCAATAATAAACGCACATGAAGTAACTCAATGGTAACTCAAATGGCACGGATTCGAGAGCGATCTGATAGAAGAAGAGCGGTTATAAGGAGGAGATTCACCGATTGAGAATGGCAAGGCTCAGGGTACAAAACATAATGATGAGGTTTTTCATGTATTTGCTTGTTCAACATCAATTGGTGGAACGACCGATTACAAGGACCAAAAGGACCACGTGGAGCCACAAAAGCGCATCGGAGTGGTGGGACAACATCGAGAGAAAATAATCACAGGTAGGTAAACGCACGTGGAGAGTATTCCGGATGTGTAGAAGGCCCAAGGGCGAGACTTTGCAGAATAGTGAAAGTAATGCACATTTAAGATTGTGTTCACACACACACACACACAGGAAGCGAAACCCGTAGTAGTTTTATTGTTATGACCCAACGAGACCGGCTAGCCAAATGTGCCATAGAACCCAGAAGAATAGACAGGATTCCCCAATTCCCTTGCAGAAGGCCTGCCACACTTTGGAGATGAATTGTGGACCAGGGTCGGACACAATGTCTGAGGGGATGCCATGTAGGCGGACCACGTGGAGGTCCGCTGTCTCGGCCACCGAGGGAAGCCATGGGAAGGAAACAAAATAAACAGCCTTGGAGAAGCGGTCGACCACGGTCAGGATGGCGTCACAGCCTTGGGACACGGGAAGCCCAGTAATAAAGTCCAAGACTATGTGGGACCATGGGCGACTGGGAACGGGAAGGGGGTGCAGGAGGCCTGCTGGAGGGTGAAGTGAGGCCTTGCTCCGGACAGAGGTGGTGCAGGCGGCTACAAACCCCCTGACATCCTTCCTGAGGGTGGACCACCAGAACCTCCGGCTGATGAACTCCGCCGTCGGCCGTTACCGGGGTGACAAGCAAAGTGGCTGGAGTGGCCCTACTCCAACACCTGCGGGTGGACTGCAAGAGGCACAAACAACCGGTTACAGGGACCGTTACCTGGGTCTGGCTCGGCCCGCTGGGCCTGTCTCACCAGCGGCTCGACGGCCCAGGTGACCACACCCACCACCCGGGTCGAGGGAAGGATGGTGTCGGGGTTCTCCTTGGAACTGACGGGAGAGGGTGTCAGCCCTGACGTTCTTGGAGCCCGGACGGTAGGTGAGGGTGAAATCGAACCGGCTAAAGAAAAGGGCCCAGCGGGCCTGCCTGGAGTTCCGCCTTTTCGCCGTCCTCATGTAGGCCAGGTACTTATGATCCGACCACACGATGAACGGCAGCTCTGCTCCCTCCAACCAGTGTCTCCACTCATCCAGGGCAGCGTGAACCGCCAACAGTTCCTTGTTGACCACGTTGTAGTTCATCTCAGCGGGTTTGAAGCGCCGAGAGAAATACGCACACGGGTGGACCCTGTGATCCTCCTCCGACCGCTGTGAAAGGATGGCTCCGACGCCCGTGTCAGACACATCTACCTCGACGATGTACTGCCTCGCCGGGTCGGGGTGGACGAGAACCGGGGCTGCACGCATCTGTCCATCCTCCACCATGTGGCCGAGATACGTCACCGAGTTGGTGTGGAAGACGCACTTCTCTGCCTTAAAGTACAGCCTGTTCACCAACAGCCGTTGTAGCACCAGACGGACGTGTTGGTGGTGTTCCTCCATGGACCTAAAGAAAATCAAGATGTCGTCCAGGTACACCACCACAAAGACGTTTAGCATGTCCCTCAGCACGTCATTCACAAGGCTTTGGAAAACCCCGGGGGCATTGGACAGACCGAACGGCATGACGTGGTACTCATAATGGCCGAGATGGGTGTCTTCCACTCGTCACCCTCCCTGATCCTGACCAAGTGGTAAGCGCTACGAAGGTCCAATTTGGTGAACACCCGGGCGTGCGTGAGTGGCTCGAAAGTGGAACTAAGAAGAGGCAGGGGGTACTTATTCTTCACCGTGCTGTCGTTCAGTGCCCGATAGTCTATACAGGTCCTCAGGCCACCATCCTTCTTAGCCACGAAGAAGAAGCCCGCTGCGAGGGGCGAAGATGATGGCTTTACAAGGCCTGAGGCTAGGGACTCTGCGATATAGTTGCGCATCGCCTCCTTCTCAGGCCGGGAAACGTTGTAGAGCCGCCTCATAGGTAGGGCGGCCCCAGCAAGGAGGTCGATGGGACAATCATAAGGCCGGTGAGGGGGGAGTGAGAAGCGGAGATATCTGGCGGAGAGGAGACAGGCCTGGAACCGCTGGACGGAGACAGGGCGGAGTGCAGACAGGTAGCATGACAAGCTGTACTCCACCCCATGACCCGCCCTGACGCCCAGGAGATGTGAGGGTGGTAACTCTCCAGCCAGGGTCTATCCAACACTAGGGGTGCCGTGGGGGCATGCAAAACAAAGAAACAAATGGACTCAGAGTGATTTCCTGAAAGAGTGAGCGTGAGAAGTTCAGTAGCGTGTGTAATAGTACCCAAAGAATGCCCGTCTATGGCCCGGGGAAAGAGAGTGCGATCTAAAGCCACCAAAGGGACCCCTGCCAGGCGGGCTAGACACTCGTCTGCACCCAAGTCTATGAGAGCGCCAACAGACAAGGTCTCCTTACCCCAGGCTAAGGTGGCCGGGAAGAGACGATTAAACGTACTACGGGGCGGGGAAAAGGATGCTTTGCTCACCAGTATGCCCCTTACTGGTGAGCTGGGTCGTTTGGGCGGGTTGGGCAGGCTCTGACATAATGTCCCTCCTTCCCACAGTAGAGGCACTGTTGGTGGGACATCCTGTACTCTCTTTGAACTGACAAAGGCGGGATCGGCCGATTTCCATGGGCTCTCCGGGCTCAGACATCGACCTGGCAGGAGATAGCGCGTGCTGGAAAGGGCCGTGGTCAAGCCCGCAGCGGACGGGGTGGCGGCCTCCGAGGCAGAGCGACCACAAGCCGGGCGAAGGAACGAACAAAGCGCTCGGTCCAAACGGCGTTCACGCAGCCGTGAGTCCATTCGGAGCGCCAGGGTGATTAAATCCTTCAGCGTCTCCGGGCTGTCTCGAACGATGAGGTCCTTGACGGCGTCGCTCAAACCCTTGCGATAGAGACAGAGAAGAGCTCTATCGTCCCAGCCACTCTCTATGACGAGGATCCGGAACTCCACCGTGTAATCGGCCACAGAGCGAGACCCCTGATGGCTAACTAGCAGCCGGCTAGCAGAATCCTGCCCGTCTAAAGGATGATCAAAGACTGCGCTAAACTCTCGCTTGAACAGGGGGTAATCAGTGGCATAACCCCCGTCGCTGTTCACCGTGGCTATCGCCCAGCTAAGAGCTCTGTCCGCAAGGAGGGACATCACAAAATCAATCCTGGCCCCACCGGAGGTATACTTGGACGGCTGATGTGTGAATAGTAACTCGCACTGAAATAGGAACCCACGGCACTGGTTCAAATCGCCTCAGAACGCTCTGAACCAAGCTGGGCTCGTTGCAAAAGACTGACCCTGCGGGGATATCGGGGCCAGCTAGGACGTAGAATGAACTGGTTCCCGGACCGAAACCTGGGGCTGGATAGGTGCGGACGGATAACGCGTCCAGAGAGCGCTGGATGGGGGGGGTAGGACGAGACGCGACGTAGTCGAAGCAGGAGACACAGGTTCTCGAGTAGGAGGGAGCCATAAGGTTCTCAATGATCAAGCGCCCGACGTCGGTCTTCGGCAGCCTTAAGACGGGTAGATGATTGGCAACACCTGGGATTGATTAGAGCGTGGGGGCACAACATTTATTGCTTTGCACCCAAACTAGTTACTTCAGGATCAAAACCACCTACCCAAGATGGATTAGTTAATGCGCACTAGTTGGGTAGCGAATGTGCATTACTTGCCAGTGTGAAAGAAAAAGCAAAGCAAAACTAGTTTTGCAGCGCCGCGACTACCGTATTTTAGCCCAGTGTGAAAACGGTATTATACGAGGGGTTCTGAAACTACGAGTGGCGATCCAGTTGGATGTGAGACGCCGTCTGACAATGCACAGAACACTCTGACCATACCAGAAGTGGTGATACGAAGGAAAATGTTCCCAAAAACCCAACACGTAACAGGAAGTGGACTAGCATGTAAAAACAACAGTCTACACGGTCAGCACATTCCCTCTGAAACAGACATTGTTGTGATTGGTCGCAGTGTTTGTGTAGGGGCGGGGCATTGCATTCCAACCGCTAATCATAATAATAACAACACTGAGAACGCTATTAGGGCATTGTCCAACTATCACCAATCACACCCGTTCACTACGTTCAGTCCCCGCCCACTAAAATCCTGTTTTAAGTCACGTTAACAGAAGCAACAGCCTCAGCACCATGCGCTAGCCAGTGGTGAAGCGTCAGGGCCTTCAAGGTATTCAGAGAAGACCCTGGAACTCTCAGATGAAACCAAAGAATCGAATTAATTGTATTAATAAAATGTAATACAATTTAATAAAATTTAAATAAAATGAATAAATGAGAATCGTATCTGTGTTATAATAGTGTTACGTTGATTTGTTTGTCTTTCTCGGTCCATGCACAACGCATTTGAGTGGTTTTGTGTTGGAAAAACAATGCAACCAATCAGATATTTTTCTGGGTTGCTGGGAAGAATATCCAACGTAAATCAACCAAAGTATTCCCGCTGACATTGGCCCTTAGACGGAATGATAGCGTACGTTTGGATTGACAATTTGATCAACCAATCATATCGTGATTTGTAGCCAATGGGCGTATTCTTTCAGATTTCCCCGGCAGCTCAATATGGAGCTAGAGGGTGCAAGGTGGTGGCTGGCGCGAGAGTGGATCTAGCGTAATGTTACGTTTTCTACGTTGTTTTTTTTACGCCAAAATGGCAACAGGTGAAGATGATGTCGTGGCGGAATTATTGTGTGAACCATTTTCAAGACGACAATTTAATGTTAAAATGGACATTATTAAAAAAGGCCGTCCAACACCTGACAATCTGGAGCTGACTCAAGTAGTTAAAGCAGGCTATGTTCGCCATTTTCAGAGTAGCAACTGGGAACGATCCCCGTGGCTAACGGGCTCTACTAGCCACGAGAGGCTCTACTGATGGGAGTGTTGCTGTTTGGGACCGACAAGAGAGCAGGGAATTGGAACTTATTTTGGATCTGAAAAGCGATCATCTTTATGACCTGATGGTGGTCGAACCATCCAGAAGGACAGGAGAATGGATTTGGTCTTTAAGTGAACATCATTGGTGAGTGAGACTCATTTGTCTTTGCTGGTTTTGTCTCAGTGTTGCGTCTCGTTGAGCTGGTTGGTGCATTTTGTTTCCACACACTTGTTGACTGATTAGTTAATGGCTGTCTTGGGTTTGTTAAGCATTGTTGTGCATTTAAATTGAGAGTTTGGACTTGATCTTTCTTTGCATTGCTTAACGTGAAAAGACTTGACGTAACTAAGAGTTACAAAACCGCGATCAATAATCACCAAATTTGCATATGTTTTGTCATTAGCACTTTCACCTTTTCACTTTCATTTTGACAGGTGAAAGTGCTAATGACAAGACATATGCCAGGGACATTTGGTGATTATTGATCGCTATTTTGGAACTTAAAGTTCCAAAGTTACGTTAAGCCTTTTCACGTGAAGCGTGTTAGACCGTCCCTTTAACCGATAGCCTGTGTGTGGTGGTCTGTGGTGGTCTGTTACTTCACTACATGGACACTGCTTTACAACTATGGTACACTTGGGAATTGGCTGCGACAATCTGATCTTCCTAAATGATATAAGGCATAAAGTGACTCCTCCGTGACGTCCGTCTGACTAGAACAACTGAATTTTCGAATGGTGGTGGTGATGGTGTGGGTGGTGGTCTACAGCAGGGGTTCCCAAAGTGGGGGGCGCGGGACCCCGAGGGGGGGGTCGCGAGATGATTTCAGAATCCTCTTGATGTGACCATGAGGTTTTTATTGTTAATAATAACGTGTGCATAGATATTTTTATATATGTACGGGTGACGAATAAAGGAATTTTGATTCCGACAGATTCACGACAGTATCATTTGCAGCTGAAAAAAAAGCCACACACAATTTTCAATATCACGATTACCCCCCCCCCCCCCCCCTTGGACTTCACGATGTTCTCGATGGTGAAGATCTGTGCACACGTTGTTTTTAATGTTCCAGTCCCTCCGGTGATAGAGGGGGGGGGGGGGTCTGTTATGTTGGGGGTCGCGGGCTGAAAAGTTGGGGAACCCCTGGTCTACAGAAGGTCCAGTTGTGATAGACACGCTTCGCCACTGGCGCTAGCTAACCACGGTACACAGTAGTCAGGACAACGCCTTAATGCATAACAACCAACCGTAGGCGAGGATAGCAAAGATGCGGAAAAAGGCCAGTGAACGAATCATCTCACGGAAGTTCTGTGGAATTAAAAGCATAAAATACAACCAGTGATACATACACGTATCACTACACTGAAACAGTATGAGTATATACATATATCAACATTGTGTACAAATCTGATATTGATTGGCTGCCCCTACAAAACCTGGAATATGAGTGAAATAACACATTATTTTTAACACCGCTTTGCCGTGTAGTCTGGACAAGCGGCCGACCGTCCCAACCAACGAGTCAACGAGTGTTTTGAGTCTCACCACCACGGTGTTCATGAAGTATCCACCCAGCAGAGCATAGACCCCCCCGGACGCCCCCACCAACACAGTTTGGGGGTCAAAGATAGAGCTAGCTAGAGAACCTGTAGAGAGAGCGACAGAAAGACAGAGAGAGAGGGTGAGGATGCCTCCCAAAGGCTGAGCTTTTCAAAAGATGCCTCCCTCCCAAATTGATCCATTTAAAAAATGTTGGGTCTTTTGTTTTGCGGGGAAGCCGCGAGAAAGCGCATTAAAGTCTGGGTCCAGGCACACACATGAGAGAAGGCTCACTAGTGTCCACATGATATATCAACTAAGATGGCCGCGCGTACAAACGTCATTTTAGGTGTCAGACGCCCAGCGTCTGAGCAGGTTTTGCAAATTAGCGGTAATATCCCTAATAATTTGTTTGTCTGTTCACACAGAACAGACTTCATTATATGAAGTACAGTACATTATATATTACCACACTTTACTGTAACATTTTGCACTCTGGTTAGATGCCAAATTATTTTGGCTGTACTTGCGTGCTGTGCAATGACAATCCATTAGAATGTAACCTGATCTAATGTGATGAGAGGCTGACCTGCGAGCACACCGGCCATGTACACCATCCCCACCTCGAAGCCCTTGTGCACCATCTCTAGGAGAATGCCCAGTATCAGCTGCAGCAGCAGGTTCCCCAGGATGTGCTCCACCCTGTGGACACAAACATGTATTACAGTTGGAACCCCGATACACAGATCAGTTGGTAAACACATCACTACACACCACTCTAGAGGTAATACACATATAACACACTCATACATAACACCAGTGGCGGGCCGTGCATTTCACACCTAGGCCTTCAGTGATGTCCTACATAGTCCTACCTGAATTATTCCACCTCTTAATACCATCATTATGACGCCATGGCTCTAGAAACTATACATTTAGACAGAAACGCCGTATAACCGGGCGTTGCATCACCTTAACATAGTCAAGTACAACAGAATTATATTAATATTTCCGAAGCATTTATAATCAATAAATCCGCATAAATAATTAAGTGTTAAACTACCTGTCACAACTCAGTGGTTAGGTTGGACCCCGAATGCAGACAGAGAACAGAGAGGGGAGAACAGGGGTTTTATTTGGCACAGAACACAAGCGTATGTAACATCAAAGACAGACGATGGATCTGGTACCGGGAGGTCAAGGTGCGTCGTACCGACAGGTAGTAGGCGGACGGATCGTTGGGGACAGGCGATGGTCAGGTTACCGGGAGGTCGAGGTGCGTCGTACCGACAGGTAGATGACGGGCGGATCGTTGGAGACAGGCGTTGGTCAGGTTACCGGGATTTCGAGGTGCGTCATACCGACAGGTAGTAGGCGGGCGTAGCTCCGGGACCGACGAAGGGCTGGAACGGCAGACGGGCGGGCTATCTCTCCGATAGTCCGTAGCAGGGTGATCAGAACCAGGGATGAATGTCTCCTGGGGATCAGGTTACACACAGTACGAACGAGCGACGTCTCTAACTGACGCCGCGGTATAAATAGCCCCCAGGTGAGATCATTGGCAATCCGCCACGGTAATGGTTGGCAGGTGCGTGTGTGTGCGCTCCCAGCGCACGCGGCCTGGCCACGCCCCCTGTCAACCACCGTAACCGTGACAGTACCCCCCCCCTCAACGGGTGCCTCCTGGCGCCCAACTCGGCTTGTTGGGATGTTCCTGATGGAAATCGCGGATGAGGGACAGATCCAGGACATTTCGCCGTGGAATCCAACTCCGCTCCTCCGGGCCGTACCCTTCCCAATCCACCAGGTACTGGAAACCCCGGCCACAGCGACGAATATCCAGGATCTTTCTCACCGTGTAGGCGGGATGGTCGTCGATGATCCTGGGGGGTGGAGGGGGTGCGGTGGGAGGGCACAAGGGACTGGAAGAAACAGGTTTCAATAAGGAGACATGAAAGGTGGGATGAACCTTCATAGCTGGCGGCAATCTCAACCTTACTGAAACCGGATTGATGACCTTGTCCACCGTATGGTCCCACGTAACGAGGAGCCAACTTCCGGGACTGTACCTGTAGAGGCAGGTCACGGGAGGAGAGCCATACCTGTTGTCCAGGTCGATAGACGGGTGCCGGAACCCTCCGACGGTCTGCCAAACGCCGGTTCCGATCGGCCGTACGAAGGAGCGCCAACCGTGCGGTCCTCCAAATCCGGCGGCAGCGCTGGAGGTGGGCCTGTACCGACGGCACCGCAATCTCCTCCTCCTGGACGGGAAACAGAGGTGGCTGATAGCCCAGTGATGCCTGGAACGGCGACATCCCAGTGGCGTCGCTGATGAGGGAGTTGTGGGCGTACTCCACCCAAGGGAGGTGGGAACTCCAGGAAGACGGATGGCGCGTGGCGACGCAGCGGAGAGCCGCTTCCAGGTCCTGGTTGGCTCTTTCCGTTTGTCCATTGGACTGAGGATGGTATCCTGAGGAGAGGCTGGCGGTGGCACCCAGAGCCTGGCAGAACGCCCTCCACAACTGCGACGCGATCTGTGGTCAGAGATGTCCAGAGGAATCCCGTGCAGACGAAATACCTGCAGAACCAGGAGGTCCGCCGTCTCCCTGGCCGAGGGAAGCTTGGGTAGCGGCAAAAAATGGACCGCTTTCGAGGCGGAAGACCGGTGACGAAATCCACCGCGATGTGCGACCACGGCCGGCGAGGGATAGGCAGCGGTCGATGCCTTGCTGCGTGCACAGACGGTGCAGGCCGTGACAAAGGCCTGGGTGTCCTGGGAGATGGAAGGCCACCAGAAACTCCGTCTGAGGAAGGACAGGGTCCGTGCAAAGCCGGGATGGCAGGTAAGGCGGGAGGAATGAGCCCACTGCAGCACCCGAGACCTAACTGGATCTGACTGCCCCAATCATGCACACCGGAGGCAGGATGGTCTCTGGCTCGACGAGATCCCTCTCGGCGTCCCACTGGCGAGAGAGAGAATCGGGTTTGACGTTCCGACATCCAGGCCGGTAGGTGAGCGTGAAGTTGAACCTCCCCAGGAACAACGCCCACCGCGCCTGTCGAGAGTTGAGCCGTCTGGCGGTGCGGAGGTAGGCCAAGTTTTTGTGGTCTGTCCAGACCACGAACGGTTGTTCCGCCCCCTCAAGCCAATGCCTCCACTCCTCCAAGGCCAGAACCACTGCCAAGAGCTTCCGATTCCTCACGTCATAATTCCTCTCCACGGACGACAGCCGTTTAGAAAAAAACGCACAAGGATGCGTCTTCCGATCCCCCGTGGAACGTTGAGAAAGTACGGCCCCAACGCCGGAATCTGATGCGTCCACCTCCACCACGAACTGGCATGCCGGGTCCGGATACCTCAGAACCGGAGCCGAGGTGAACAGACGTTTAAGCTGCGCAAAAGCCGCACCCGTCTCAGGAGGCCAGGAGAACGGAGAGAGTGTGGAGGTGAGCCGAGTGAGCGGAGCCGCAACGCTACTAAAATCCCGGATGAACCTATTGGCAAAATCGCTGGAGTTGTCTCCGGGACGTAGGCGTCGGCCACTCCGCCACTGCCTTGATCTTAACTGGATCCGACCGAACCTGTCCAGGCTCGATTATATATCCCAAAAAGGCCACCGACTTGACGTGGAACTCACACTTCTCCGCCTTGACGAACAGCTTGTTCTCCAATAGCCGCTGAAGTACCAACCGAACGTGCTGAACGTGCTCCTTCTGACTCCCTGAAAAAAATCTAAATATCATCCAGGTAGACAAACACGAACAGATTCAGCATGTCTCGGAGGACGTCGTTCACCAGAGCTTGGAAAACTGCCGGGGCGTTGGTGAGACCGAAGGGCATGACCCGGTACTCGAAGTGACCCAATGCTGTGTTGAACGCCGTCTTCCACTCGTCCCCCTCCCGGATCCGGACGAGATGGTAGGCGTTGCGGAGGTCCAACTTGGAGAACACCGCCGCATGACGGAGCGGCTCAAAGGCTGGGTCGATGAGTGGCAAGGGGTACTTGTTTTTCACGGTGATATCGTTTAGACCCCGGAAATCGATACACAGCCTCAACGAGTTATCCTTCTTTATAATAAAGAAAAACCCAGAACCAACAGGCGACGACAAGGGTCTGATCAGGCCCGCTGCCAGTGAGTCGTGAATGTAGGTCTCCATGGTCTGTCTCTCGGGCCGGGACAGGTTGTAGAGTCACCTAACTGGCAAAGAAGCGCCGGGGAGGAGATTAATGGTGCAGTCATATGGTCTGTGAGGAGGTAAGGAGATGGCCCGTTGTTTAGAGAACACCTCCCCGAGGTCATGGTAAACATGAGGGACGGATGAGAGATCGGGAGGGCTCGGGACCGGGCGGGTGGTTGGGTTGAATGGCGCTAGAGCGGACCGGAGACAGTTCGAATGGCAGAACATGCTCCAACTGATCACGGAACCCGCCAACCAGTCGATGTGTGGATTGTGGATAGCCAACCACGGTCTACCCAAAACAACAGGGGTGTGGGGGGAGGAGATGACGTGTAACTGGATGGTCTCCCGGTGATTCCCCAACAGCACCAGAGTAAGAGGAACCGACCGTTGAGTGATCCGGGCCAACGGCCTGCCATCCAGCGAGTTCACCTCCAGTGGTAGCTGTAACCGCTCGGATCAATGAAACTGGCATCAGCTCCGGAGTCCAAAGAAGATGTGCGTGCACCGACAGGTAGATGACGGGCGGATCGTTGGGGACAGGCGATGGTCAGGTTACCGGGAGGTCGAGGTGCGTCATACCGACAGGTAGTAGGCGGGCGTAGCTCCGGGACCGACGAAGGGCTGGAACGGCAGACGGGCGGGCTATCTCTCCGATAGTCCGTAGCTGGGTGATCAGAACCAGGGATGAATGTCTCCTGGGGACTGGTAGCGTACATCAGGTTACACACAGTACGAACGAGCGACGTCTCTAACTGACGCCGCGGTATAAATAGCCCCCAGGTGAGATCATTGGCAATCCGCCACGGTAATGGTTGGCAGGTGCGTGTGTGCGCTCCCAGCGCACACGGCCTGGCCACGCCCCCTTTCAACCACCGAAACCGTGACACTACCAGCTTTACGATTGCTTGGATACTGTCAAAACTTAAAAATAAAAGGCGCTTTTAAGGGATTAGTCTACAAAGTTGTATTAAGTCCACCAAAAGTATGTGAGCTTTAACAAGTTTGTTCACTAAACAGCGCATTGTCTCACCCAAAGCATCTAAGAACATCAAGACCAAGATCATTTAAGAAACGTGACATAAAGACACAAACTATTCACTGAAAATAAAATAAAACAAACAATTTGCATTTGTTCATGAGGATATATTTGCGACAGTGGTGAAAGTGTATTCCTAGCCTTGAATGTCCACTTTGATAAAGGTTCAACCAAAACAATTCAACAAGTCTCCACCAAGCTGTTTTGAGAGCTGGTTCGGAGCTTGCGCGTCATCTCGAACCAGTTCTTTGGGTTTCCACCGCAATGGAGCCACTTTCTGGCTCCGTTAAGTGGTTCGTTTGCGGCTCCACTTCGAAGCTGGGCTAGCCAGCAGGCTCCACTACGTCAGGGGCTGGGGGCGTGGCTTATCGGACAAACTCAAAACAAACTCAAAAGTTTTATTCCGCCATTTTTAAAATCAGTAAAATTCTCCGTGGACGTGAAGGTGACAGTGGTCCGTGGACGAGACAAACTGTGTTTGTTTGCGTTGTTGTCCTCGGCAGAAGGTCACAATAAACTAGAGGAGCTTCTAGAACAAACCGCTATTAGAAAAACTACAGTGTGAGATGTCTTCAGCGGGGGACAGAACCGAGGAGCTAATCGATAACAAACTGATGATCCGCTGCTGTCACTCTGGTCCTGGTAAGTTTGACTTTATAAATCTTTCCCGTGTTGCCAACCAGCTTTGTATTTATAATCTGTTTAGCGAGCTGCTCATTATCACATCAATGTTATGTTCCTATCATCACAAATGAGGAGCTATGATTGCTAGGCTTCTGTTAGCCGATATTAACCTTGATAACGTCAGGATGCTACTTTCTAAAAACAGTAAAGTGTAATGGAGTCATGTTTTAATGCACTTTTCTCTTGTTTTAGTTGTTTATGGAGTCGTCTTCCCTGGACGATGTCGATGCGGAGCTTTTTATTTTTCATACAATGTCCGCTTCATTATGCTTTATCAACCGAGAAACATAATACAAGATGACAGTTTTGAAGAAGAAAAGGCAAATGGTCCCTTCTGTTTAAGTACTCTATTAATGCAGCTCTAACGTCAAGTCCATTTTATTAGTATAGTCCTTTATCACAGTTAGGGGCTTCAACGTAATCGCGTCCATAGCACTAAAGACGAGCAGCTGTTTGTAGCCTGAAAGCCAGGAGCAACACTTTAACATCCATCATGTAATCCACTGGTGTGGAAGTTGGCGTTAACAGTGACGTCATGACGTGGCTCTCGGCGAAAAAGTCGGTGGAAACGCAAACCAGTTCTTAGAACCAACTGCGAACCGACTCTCGCGCCACCCGAGAGCTAGAACTAGGCTTGGTTTGGTGGAAACGAGGTTGAGTACTTTTACTGCACAGCTGAGCCAGTGCCCACACATCTCTACATCTCTTGCAGAAGCATCAAACATTATTTTTTTATATATTTGTCATTTTAATTACATATATATTAATTCGTTAATATTGATTTAATATTAACGAAATAGAATGACTTTGTACTCCCCAAAACAACTGATTATTTTAACACACAATCCATCCTCCTTTCAGACTTCAATGACTCTGTTGTACAGTTGATCTGTGTGGTTCAGTTCCCAAAAAACAGCTTGTAGAAATCTACACAAATGAACTTGTTCAAGTTCAGTTTGCTAGCTCTGCATAGCTCCGCCTCTCAATAGCGCGTATCCAATCAAAAGACGAGCACGTGCTGACGTTTTGAACGTGCCGGTGTCGCCAACTCGAAATCTGATTGGTTAACGCCACAGATTTGTTTCCGTTCACTTTACGCTCCAGGCGCTCGCACTGTTGATTCTGAAGGCCTAAGGGCAGATTTGGACCCTGGCAACACATTATGGCTGAAATATGATTGGATAAAAGCTCTAACATAAAGGCCAGCCCTTCAAATCTTGATCTGAGGCTGGAAGCAGCCCAACGAAGGCTATGAAATGAAGATAATAGACTATGGGGACTAATTGAATACATATTTGTGGAAACAATATATCAAATTCAATTTATATTCTGATGATGTTTAGGCCAGCAGAGAAGAACTTGCTGGCCCTGACGGCCCACCACTGCATAACACACAATACACATCACACGTACAGCCACACCATACGCACATAGCACACATTACACATAATGCCACACGTGTATTATTCGACGAAGCAGTAGCACCACTGTGGTTGCAGGACAACCACACTAATTATAGTGCAAATTGGCATAAATATGGATGATTGAGATGCTGTTTGACCAATGTTTCCATGCAGGGCTTAAGTTGAAGCCTACATGACCGACCAATGGTGGCATGCGAGAGGGCGGGACATAAGGACAAATGTGGTGGAGGGTTGGGTGCATGACCCATCCGGCTCGGGTACAAACACATAGTATGTTTTCTTCGGGGGGGAAAAACCACAGGCCTCCTGTTCGCCGCTTACCCAGCGTGGACGAACATGTAGGAGAAGAACCTCCAGGCCTCCCAGCGGCGGTCTGGGAGGTACGTGAGGGGACTCTCAAAGACGGCTTTGTCCAGGGTCACCCACTGCTTCTGGGGCGTCGACACGGCGTAGTAGATGAACACGGCCAGCTGCTCATACCGCACACAACACACAACACATATTACACATTACACACAACACACATTACACAACACACATCACACAAGACACAACACACATTACACACAACACACATTACACAAGACACACATTACACATTACACAAGACACACATTACACAACACACATCACACAAGACACAACACACATTACACACAACACACATTACACAAGACACACATTACACATTACACAAGACACACATTACACAAGACACACATTACACATTACACAAGACACACATTACACAACACACACATTACACAAGACACACGTTACACATTACACAAGACACACATTACACAAGACACACATTACACATTACACAAGACACACATTACACAAGACACACATTACACATTACACAAGACACACATTACACAACACACACATTACACAAGACACACGTTACACATTACACAAGACACACATTACACAAGACACACATTACACATTACACAAGACACACATTACACAAGACACACATTACACAAGACACACATTACACATTACACAAGACACACATTACACAAGACACACATTACACATTACACAAGACACACATTACACAAGACACACATTACACAAGACACACATTACACATTACACAAGACACACATTACACAACACACACATTACACAAGACACACGTTACACATTACACAAGACACACATTACACAAGACACATTACACATTACACAAGACACATTACACAAGACACAAGACACATTACACACATTACACAAGACACATTACACATTACACAAGACACACATTACACAAGACACATTACACATTACACAAGACACATTACACATTACACAAGACACACATTACACAAGACACATTACACATTACACAAGACACATTACACAAGACACAAGACACATTACACACATTACACAAGACACATTACACATTACACAAGACACACATTACACAAGACACATTACACATTACACAAGACACATTACACAAGACACAAGACACATTACACACATTACACAAGACACATTACACACATTACACATTACACACATTACACAAGACACACATTACACATTACACACATTACACACATTACACATTACACACATTACACAAGACACACATTACACATTACACACATTACACAAGACACACATTACACATTACATAAGACACACATTCAGAATCCTGAGCTACAGTGTAACTGTAACAGTGAGTGTTCAACATGCACTGGGTTCCAACTCACGGTGGACTGCCTATGTCATGTAATATCAGCTGATATGTTGATGTCATGCCCACCGCAGTACATTATATAGTAGCTGTCTTTCAATATATAATATTATAAGGACTGTTACAACATGTTATAATTCCTAGTTACAAATGAATAATCTGAGTTAAACTCATATTAAAAACAATTCTATTTAATTAAAGTTATAGGAAACCCCCAATTTCAGTCTCATCACAGACATCAAACTGTACAGTTTACATAATATTGAGTAGGCCTACTGTAGTCACTGTTGTATTCTCAATGAAAAACAGATACTAGCCTACTAGTACAGGCTGATATACTGACCACAAAAGTGTGTGTGTGTGTGTGTGT
Organism: Muraenolepis orangiensis; assembly: GCA_027704905.1. Classification (NCBI taxonomy): domain Eukaryota; kingdom Metazoa; phylum Chordata; class Actinopteri; order Gadiformes; family Muraenolepididae; genus Muraenolepis; species Muraenolepis orangiensis. The sequence continues at coordinate 3,838,549 of CM051008.1, read as the reverse complement.
GTGTGTGTGTGTGTGTGTGTGTGTGTGTGTGCTCATGAATCTCCCATCATACACATACATGAACACATCCACTCCTACACAAACCAACATAAATAAACACAGAGGCACACACACACACACACACACACACACACACACACACACACACACACACACACACACACACACACACACACACACACACACACACACACGCCTATAACTATGTACTATCAAACAGTCCCACCCAATCACTGTAATAACAGATGACACCCCATCTCATCTGAAAAATAAACCTTTGTTCTGATATTCCTGTTGTAAAAAAACTGCTAAAAACATATATTTTTCAAACAGAACTAGGCCTATACCAAACACATTCATGTATCTTGTCTTATGACAAAAAATATGAATAGAACTGCCGTGAGACGAGCGTCACCTCTGCGATGCTGACGAGGATGATGAAGACGGGGGGTGGGCAGCAGTTGGCGCGCTGTAGATAGTTATCCGGGACCACCAACCTGGCGACCTTCGTCTTGAAGCAGCCGCACTTCCCCTCCTCCTCATTGTTGTCACTCGCCATTGCTCCTTTGATCCTACAATAGAGAGTTACAATTTACTTTAAGCTAGCTATACGCTAAAAGACGAAATGTAGGCCTACGGTAATTGACCACAACGTAGACACCATATGTAGCTGAGAAAGCATGGCATTTGTCAGCATAATGTCACCATACACATAGTCTAGACAAAGTAAGTAACAGAATGGTTTTAAAAGCAAAAAACATGTGTATGTCCGCTGCTATTGTAAAACAGCCAATACGATTTTAGTCACTAAATCCCCCTCATCCATTTGTTTTACATTTTATTTACCATATTTACCGATTAAATATATATTGTTCAAGAGTGACCTGGCCAAGAAAGAGAACAGTCTACATGCAAGTTACACCATAGATAAAGCACAAACACAGCTAAATAGGCTTAGTAGTTGGCTACAGGTAGGACTATTAGTTTAAATGTCTAGGCATGTCGTTTGCCTGTTTGTGCACAAGTTCCATATGCCCACATAGACAAGTCAACCTGGTGTATTTAAAAGGTCTTCTCTTAAACACGTATGTTACCTGTTGCAGGGGGTGGTGTTGTGTAGAACAAAGCGTCTCCAGTGCAGTAGGAGCCGTTCACCTAAAAACCTCCAACACAAAACCGCTTGAGTTTCAAATAATTCAAAACCAAAAGATGCGGTCTTCCTCGTCTAAACATGTCCACACAATTCAGATATTCTACCGAAACACGGAAGAAGCCTGGTTCTCATACCCCGTTATTATCCAACTTATCATACTCTTGGTTAAACAGGTTTGGTAAAAAATAATTTATTCATGATAACGTAATACTTACATTACATTGTACAATAACATAAAAACTTTATTCTCCAGGAAATGGAAATGGTCACGTCTGAAACATTCTGATTTATAGATTATTAATAGAGCACTAGCAAACTAGCAATTCTCAGTCCAGGAACCATCAGCGGGTGAAACCCCATGTCTTAATTCACAGGCATGCTATCACAAGAAGTCAATGTTTATACGAACAACAACAGCAAACTGATTTATTTTATTCATGCAAAATAATTGGTGTACAGCACCGTCAACAAGATGGAACAGCAACGGGTTTTACCGACGAGAGGAGGGGAGAGGAGGGGCTTTGTACAAATTAACTTTAAGATTTCAACTTGTTTTAGTCAGCCGCACTGACTGGGAACAGATCAGAACAGATCAGTTTCAAAATAATTAAAAGGAAAAAATGTTGATATACCATGGCACCCAAAAACGTCTTGAAAGAAGAAAAAAAGGAGGACAGTGTAGAAGGAGTGGAGGATCGGTGGAGGTCAGCCATCTTGGAAGAGGGAGAGGCTGGGGTGACTTTGGGTGTTCGTAGTTCGTAGTTCCAAGACATTTACTCTGGGTTTGGTAGTATAAGGACATTGTTTAGAGTGGGATCAGTAGTTTAAAGTGGGGTGGGGTGGGGAGGTTCGACACAGTTACAGTGGGGGTTGGTATATCCATCCATTCATCCATCCATCTTCTCCCGCTTATCCGTAATCGGGTCGCGGAGGTAGCAGCTTCAGCAGGGGACTCCAAACTTCCCTCTCCCTGGCAACATGGCGTAGCTCTGACCGGGGGATCCCGAGGTGTTCCCAGGCCAGTGTGGAGATGTAATCACCCCACCTGTACCTCGGTCTGCCCCGTGGTCTCTTCCCAGTTGGATGTGCCTGGAAAACCTCCCTCGGGAGGCGACCAGGAAGCATCCTCACTAGATGCCCGAACCACCTCAACTGGCTCCTTTCTACGCGAAGGAGCAGCGGCTCTACTCCTAGTCTCTCACGAGTTGCAATGGCAATGGGTTGGTATATGAGATGGACAATTTCAATAGTAGTCTAAAGACATGAGAAGGGTAGTGAGTGAGAGGGGTACCTGCGAGTTTTGTGTTGAGGATCTGTTCATACTCCTCACGGATCTTCTCCTCGTGGTCTTTGATCAGACGCTCACACAGGAAGCTCACCTGACGCAGTGTGAACCAGGGCTGGTCCTTCCTGGATCCTCCTGCCAATCACAGCGCAGCAGGAAGCCGTTAACCACTTCACGTCTACTGGCAAACAAACACTTTTCAACCCAGGGAGTTGAGTTTTGAGTTGACAAAAGAGCTTAAACAGAGTTAAAACTCTCAAAGTATTGCGCAAACTCAAACCCGACTTGATGTTCAAATTCAAGATTTTCCTACTCTACTATTTAGGAGCTGATTTTATCAAAAGTGACTTGCAGTGAATTCAGAGAAACCCAATACTATCATTGCCCCTCTATTCCTAAATTAGAATTTGGGTTAATTATGGACAGTTTTGTTAGCTAGCTTCTACACCATTGGACAGAATCCCACTAAAAAGCATCATCACATACATCAACCAGATACTTCTAAAATTAATAAACACCTGGGTCCGGTTGCACCAGCTTTGCGTGAGTTAAAAGGTAGTCTAGTTATAACATAAGTGTTTACCATGTCGGAGTGAAAACACACAACTAAACAAAAGCAAGCAGATTGGCCCATATGAAATCTAACCAATAAGTTTAGTCAAATGACATACATAACTGTTTGAGTTATCTAGCTAACAGACAAAGAAACGATAACATAACCTCCGTTCAATATTCGATGGCGACACTAGTTTTTTATAGTTTTTATAGTTTTCAAGTTTTCAAAAATCTATCAGCTCCGAGGTTTAATGGGTGGCTGCCCCCCTGGACACGGCCCTCACCTGAAGCACCCAGTAGCGGATGAGGGAAATAGGGAAGGCGCGGTCGTAGCAGACATTGCGGCAGCCGGCTGTTCCGTGTTGCAGATGAAGTCGGCCTGCTCGTCGTTCCACACGCCCTCGGCCGCCACGCCCAGCACCAGCATGCGGAAGATGAAGAGGATAGTGATCCATCTTAACCACCATGGTGGGCAAGATGGATGTGGATGTGGACCTTCTCCAGTATCCCCCCAAGGAAGTTCCAGTCCCCCATATTCACTCTTCCATTGACTGGTCAGGGAAGAAACAAAACAGTTCATGATTCATGGGATAGATTACATAAAAAAACATTAAACCATTTTAACAAAAGACGTTAGGGGAAATTGGTTAGCATTGCAACAGGCTACATAGGTTTTCAGGAAGTATTTGAGCTTCAAATCGACTGTTTAGAATAAGAGTTCAGACCTCAAATGCAAAAAATATATATTACAAGTATACCATTACAAGTACCACAACCAAAACCTGCATCAGGGGAATTGAAATGTAAACTTGATGCGTCACATTATTGCTCCAGAGGCTCATACATCATACAGAGATTATATCAAAATGTCAAACTGCATGTCAAACCCTTCAGACCAAAACCTGGAAAGCCATCATCAGTCATCCCCCTTTAACCATAACCCTAGCAGTCACCCATGCTCTTGTATATCCCTAATAAAGTGACCCTCCTCCCATACGGATCAATGCATGCTTTAATTTACCTCGCAGCGGCATGGACAGACTGGACAGGTGGTTTAGATCTTCTCGGATCTCCTCAAAAAGTAAAAGCTAAAAATAAATCACCATGGGCCCGGTCTACTCACCCTGATCACCCTGATCCCACGAGACCCGCCTCTGTGTAGAGCGCTGCCAGAACCGGAGTACAGGGGAAGAGTAGCAGCAGAACTCGTTGCCGATTCTATCTCTGACCACAGATAGGCTAATCGATCATACACGGGCTGCTAAAACAGGCTCCCAGCACACCGTGTTGTGTTGAGCTTATTGTCGTCATACGGTTTGAACGTATTGATGTTTGACATGGATGTCAACACATTTCTCAAATGATGAGCAGGGACATCGGAACTTTTTCTGGAAGAGGGTGCCTTAAATAAGGGTGTGTGTGGGGGGAGAAACGATCCGACTCCGCACACAGTTCTCCGCTTCGTGCTCTCCCTCCCTCGCACCCCGCCCTCGCCTAACTGACCAACCAACTAAGGCACCTCTCCCCCAAATATGTAAAATGTGTAGCATGTAAAAGTGAGGGTCGCTACACTGCCCCCTTTCTCAGTTCCTTGTCCCAAAGGAAAGACAAAGTCTTCGAAGCGACCCGGAACTGTCCTTCGCGAAGGGGTTCTTTGTGGCAGGGGGCTTGCGGTCATCAGTGTGTCCAATGGATCTTCATTGTTTGGGCTAGAAAAGGTCACAGGTGGAGAGACGGAAGGCACCTCGGAAGGACGGAAGGTCCTCTGAAGCACGATGCTGGTGGTGGGGTGCTGGCTGTGGGGATGGAGTGGCCACATGAAAGGCAGGTTGTGCCACTCCGCGATAAGGTGCCATCCGGTAACGGTGTATGTGTCACGAGGGGATAGTTCGGTGGGACCCAGAATGCAGACCAAGACACAGTGGAGCTATAACGTAAAGCTTTATTTAAAGCAGACAAAACACAAGAGTGAACGGCAAGGGGTCTGGATACTGGGAAGTCGGATCAGCGTAGTACCGGCAGGGAGTAGACAGGTGCGTGGTCCGGGACAGGCGGTCTGGATACCGGGAGGTCGAAGTAGCGACAGGTATAGACAGGCGAGTAGTCTGGGACGGGCGAGGGGTCTGGATACCGGGAGGTCGCAGTAGCGACAGGTATAGACAGGCGAGTAGTCTGGATAAATCTGGATTCCGGGACATTGGCGTGACGATTCCGTCACGCGGCTTGGATGGGAGCAGCGTGACGTCGTCAGGCGGGGAACGCGCGGCGTCGGCAGGCGGGGAACGCGCGTCGTCGGCAGGCAGGGAACGCATGACAATGTCAGGCAGCGCGGCGTCGGGCAGCGCGGCGACGGGCAGCGCGGCGTCGGGCAGCGCGCCGTCGGGCAGCGCGCCGTCGGGCAGCGCGCCGTCGGGCAGCGCGCCGTCGGGGAGCGGGGTGCTGTCAGATGGGGGAGGAGCGGCGCTGTCAGACGGGGACAGTGTGAAGTCGGCAGCGTCGGCGGGTGGGAGAAGCGCAACGTCGGGCAGCGCAGCGTCGGGCAGAGCGGCGCTGTCAGACGGAGGAGGAGCGGCATTAGGGGCTCCTCTGATGAGGGAAGCAAGGGTGGTTGCCAGGTCCCTGATCTGGTCCCTCATGACCTGCAGCCCTTGACCCAACCATTCGTAATGGGAATCACCCACGAGCTTCCACTGGTCGCGGTCGCCGGGAGCCATCCGGGCCAACATGACCTTCCACTCCTTCTCCTGCTCCCGCAGCGCTGGATACCGGGAGGTCGCAGTAGCGACAGGAATAGACCGACGAGTAACGTGGGACAGGCAATGAATATGGATTCCGGGACATCGGCGTGACGATTCTGTCCAGAATGTACCAAAGTACAACGTAGCATGAACAAAGTACGACGTAGAATGAACAAAGTACGACGTAGCATGAACAAAGTACGACATACAACCTAACAAAGGGGTAACAGGACGCCAGGGTATATATACCCCCAGGTGAGGTGATTAGTGATTAGACACGGCAATTGCTGACAGGTGTGTGTGTGTGTGTGCACCGCTAGCGCATGCGGCTTGGGCACGCCCCCTATCAACCACCGTAACCGTGACAGTATGACCACCTTGCGACCGCGAGGGGCAAGTTGCAGGACCTCACATGGTCCACGCACGCCACACACATGGTGAAAAGGGCCCAACAACACCTGTATTTCCTCAGGCATCTGAGGAAATTCAGCATGGGTCCCCGCATCCTGAGAACATTCTACACCGGCACAATCGAGAGTCTTCTTACAGAGTGTATCACCGCCTGGTACGGGAACTGTAATGCATCTGAGCGCAGAGCGCTTCAAAGGGTGGTGCGGACGGCCCAATATATCGTTGTGTACTGTACTCACTTTTACCGTCAGGCAGGAGAGCCGCACAAACAGACTACAAACAGACAGCTTCCACAGTCAGGCCATCAGGCTGCTGAACAAGGGTGTATAGCATATAACAATGTATATTTTATTACATTGATTTATATATATATTGCTCTTTTTCTGTCCTAATATATTGCATTTTATATATGCATTTTTATGTTTTTATATTTTTATACATTTAACTTTTTACTTACCGTAATTTCCTGACTACAAGCCGATACTTTTTTCCCACGCGTTGAACCTCGCGGCTTAAACAATGACACGGCTAATTTATGGATTTTTCCCGCTTTCATTAGACCAATGAAACAATGTCACTTTTTTGATTAAATCGAGCGCGCTCAAACTTCATTCTGATTACGGGAGACAATTTGTCACCCTCATCACGGCAAAGACATGGAGAAATGCATATGATGCAGCTTTCAAGTTGAAGGCGATCGATCTGGCTGTTGGTAAAGGAAATAGAGCTGCTGCACGGGAGCTGGGTCTTAATGAGTCAATGATAAGACGTTGGAAACTGCAGCGTGAGGAATTGACTCAGTGCAAAAAGACAACTAAAGCTTTCAGAGGGAAGAAAAGCAGATGGCCCGAACTAGAAAATGAGCTGGAAGACTGGGTCAACACACAGAGAGCAGACGGCCGAGGTGTTTCAACTGTGCAGATCCGACTGAAAGCCAAAACAATCGCCACCACAATGAAGTTTGAGGATTTTAGAGGTGGACCATCGTGGTGTCTCAGATTTATGAGACGTAAAGGCCTGTCCATCAGGGTACGGATGTGTCGCTCCCTCCCGACTACGAGGAAAAAGTTTCAAACTTCCGCAAATTCACTGATGCAAAGATAGCGGAGCATTCCCTTAGCCCGCACGACATCATAAATATGGATGAGGTTCCTCTGACGTTTGACCTGCCTCTCACTCGGACTGTCAACAGGAAAGGCGAATCATCCGTCACGCTGAAAACAACTGGGCATGAAAAAACGCACTTCACCTGTTCTGAGTGTTCTGTGTTCTGAGCTGCACGGCATCGGGAGAAAAGCTTCCACCGATGGTGATTTTTAAACGCATGACGATGCGAAAAGAAAAATTCCCGAGAGGAATTGTTGTGAAAGTCAACAAGAAAGGATGGATGACGGAAAGCCTAATTCTTTCACAGGAACAAGGCATTGCTCGTTTTGGACAGCATGAGGGCCCACATAACAGATTCTGTGAAAGAAGCCATCAAGAGGACAAACTCAATTCCAGCTGTGATTCCTCGACATCAGTTTAAATTGTGCATTTAAGGTGGCGCTCCGTGTTCAATGGGAGGCTTGGATGACAAGTGGGGAGAAATCCTTCACTAAAACGGGCCGCATGCCAAGAGCAACTTATGGTCAAGTCTGCCAGTGGGTCCTGACAGCGTGGAGCATTGTCAAACAATCCACTATCATCAACGGGTTTCGAAAGGCTGGACTGCTGTGTGTTGAAAGCATGAGCTCAGCGGGGAATTTGCCTCCGGATGAAAGTGACGAGAGCAACAATGAAAACGATCCAACATCGTATGAAGCAATTCTGAGGCTATTCAACTCCGACACCGAAGGAGATGACTTCAGTGGTTTCAGTGCACAGGAGGAGGAAGATAGTGACCAATGACTTTCTTGGTAGGCTACTGTTTGCCGCTAATTTTTAATTTTTGTTACAAGCCGTGTTTCGTTAAAGCCTGTGTAAAGTTCATTTGTTTCAATGTACCGGTCAATGTGCGGCTTATACACATGTGCGGCTTATTTATGTTCAAAATAATAATTTTTAAAAAATTCAGTGGGTGCGGCTTATATTCAGGTGCGCTCAATAGTCCGGAAATTACGGTATTTTTTTATTTTTATAACTGCTGTCTGTTGTCGGGTATTGCACATAAGATTTTCACTCATTGCTTATACTTGTATAAACTGTGATGTGACTTGACTTGACTTGAACTCCTGGCCCATGAGACCACAGGCCCCTGATGGTCGGTGAACATTGGACCACCTCTTCCCAAGGCGGGCAAACACCCTTTTCAACCCACTCTATGATGGCCTTGAGATCATGATCGGCCTCCTGACATTGCCTCCATTGAGCAGTCTCTGCAGGTAACAGGGCTTGACACCTGACTATATCTGGGGTCTGATCCCTGTCTTGTCTGGCTTCAGTGCGCTCGCTCTGCATTTGAATGACTAACCCCCTCCCGATGTTGATTAGTGTACTGGAGCGCTTGTAGTGGTTTGATCCACCGGGTGACCTTCCCTTCTGGTTCACGTAAGGAAAGAAGCCACGTCAAAGCAGCATGGTCTGTGTGGATAGTAAAGGGAAGGCCGCAGAGGTCGTGGCGGAAGTGCTTTGTGGCTTCGACAACTGCCAGCAGCTTCCGGCGAGTCACGCAATATTTCCTTTCAGTTTTGGTAAAACTTCCACAATAGTAAGCTGTGACTCGCTCACCATCTGGAGAATCTTGGGCCAAGACAGCCCCCAGGCCCTCATCACTGGCCTCGGTATCCAGTATGAACGGTTGCTGTTGGTCAGGAGCGGCCAGCACAGGTGCCTCACGTGGATCTTCTTGATGGAGTCAAATGCCTGCTGTTGGTCATTGCTCCACACAAACACATTCCCTTTCTTCATAAGCCGGTGTAAAGGGGCTGCCACTGTTGCAAAATTGGCTACAAATCTACAGAAATATGACGCCAAACCTTTAAATGCTGTCAGCTGTTTTAAGTTTTCTGGGCATGGCCAATCCCGGACAGCGACTAGCTTCTCATCTTCTGTTTTTATGCCCTCACCGTTAACTCTATGGCCAAGAATGGACACCTCTCATTGTAGCAGCTTGCATTTCTCCGGGTGGAGCTTGAGGCCTGCGTTTGTTACCCTCTTCAACACCTCTTCTAGGACCTCTTCTTCAGATTGCCGTCTCAAAATCCGGTCCATGTGCCAGCAGGTCATCAAGGTAAGCAACACAGAGTTCAGGAGGCCTCCCAGACAGCACATCTTGCACAGCTGCCTGTCATACTGGTGGCAGACGGCGGGGGCGTTGAGGGATGGGATGGGCGTCTCCAGTATGGATTTTGTGTTCCACAAGAGGTTTTTTTCCTACATCACTTGTACCGTGTTTCCACCAAGCTGTTTTCCGGGCTGGTTCGGAGCTTGGGCCTAATCTCGAACCAGTTCTTTGCGTTTCCACCGCGAAGGAACCACTTTCTGGCCTGGTTAACTGGATCCTGAGCGGCCCCACATCGAAGCTGGGCTAGCCCAGCAAGCTCCACTACGTCAGGGGCTAGGGTTATCGGACAAACTCAAAGTTTTTGACCGCCATTTGTAAAATCACTAAAATTCGCCATGGACGTGAAGGTGACAGTGGTCCGTGGACGAGACAAACTGCCTCCTTGCATTGTTGTCCTCGGCAGAAGGTCACAATAAACTAGAGGAGCTTCTAGAACAAACCGCTATTAGAAAAACTACAGCGCGAGATGTCTTCAGCGGGGGACAGAACCGAGGAGCTAATCGATAACAAACTGGATGATCTGCTGCTGACACTCTGGTCCTGGTAAGTTTTACTTTATAAATATCTCCCGTGTTGCCAACCAGCTTTGTATTTATAATCTGTTTAGCGAGCTGCTCATTATCACATCAATGTTATGTTCCTATCATCACAAATGAGGAGCTATGATTGCTAGGCTTCTGTTAGCCGATATTAACCTTGATAACGTCAGGATGCTACTTTCTAAAAACAGTAAAGTGTAATGGAGACATGTTTTAATGCACTTTTCTCTTGATTTAGCTGTTTATGGAGTCATGTTTTAATGCACTTTTCTTTTGTTTTAGTTGTTTATGGAGTCGTCTTCCCTCGACGATGTCGATGCGGAGCTACCGCCCCCACTGTGCCCCCATATTGTGTATTTAATGTTTTGTTTTTTTAAATAAAAAAATTCTAAATATAAATGTCCGCTTCATTATGCTTTATCAACCGAGAAACATAATGCAAGATGAGTTTTGAAGAAGAAAAGGCAAATGGTCCCTTCTGTTTAAGTGTACTATTAATGCAGCTCTAACGTCAAGTGCATTTTATTTGTATAGTCCTTTATCACAGTTAGGGGCTTCAACGTAATCGCGTCCATAGCACTAAAGACGATCAGCTCAACGCGTTGGACCAGCCGTGTTTGTAGCCTGAAAGCCAGGAGCAACACTTTTCCATACATCATGTAATCCACTGTTGTGGAAGTTGGTGCTAGCGTTGCTGGGAAAGCAGAGACGTTAACAGTGACGTCATGACGTGGTTCTCTCTGCGAAAAAGTCGGTGGAAACGCAAACCGGTTCTTAGACGCCTCGCCAGTTGAACCAACTGCGAACCGGCTCTAGCGCCATCGGAGAGCTAGAACTAGGCTTGCATTGGTGGAAATGAGGCATTGGAGTAGCAGCAAAGCTATGGCGGAACTTGAATAGGAGATCGCATAACTCCTCCGCTGCTCTGGCTCAAGGTCTCCCTGGCTGTTCTCCAAGACATGGTAAATGGCAGTAAGAGCTCTGGATTCATCATCCTCCCAGCAATTTTGTTTAATTTGTGCCGATTTAACCGTTGCTGCCTCTAGACACTCTGGAAACGCACCAGCTGGATCGCAGTGTTTCCCTGTGGCTTCCATTAATTCATAACTGAGAGAAATGGCTTTGTCATCCTTAAGCTCCATGGTTCCAGACAGCAAGTCCAAACGTGCTTCCCCTTTTCTAAGAAAGTCTAGGCCCAGCAGGCAGCGCTCTCCTACTGTAGCAACCCACACTGGATGACGAGTGGAATAATCACCCACCTGTAGTGTCACCTCACAGGTGCCCAGCATTGGGGCTGTTTCCCCTGTCACGGTCAGCAACGGAACATCTTCTGAGCTCTTTGGAGTTGTGTATTGGGTGGGAGGAGGTCAGGATGAATAAGGGTAACGGTGGAGCCGGTATCAAGGAGTGCACTTATTGGGTGGCCTTCAACTAATACTGGAACACGACAGATAGTGGAGAACAAGGCAGAAGTTGTTATGGAACGCAAACTAGGAAGAGGTAGAAACAGGTATGGGGGAGTTCTCGCCCGGTGTAACCCCCTCTACACCGAGGTGTTTCCCGATGAAGGGAGAGCAGAGTCAGTACACTCCTAGCATCACCCTCCAATGCCGAGGCCAGCTGCACCGCCCTCTCTTCAGGTGACCACTTACTGGCTGAAGCAATGATGTTGAACTGAGCCCAATACGTTTCCCAGGGAGTAAGGCCATGTGCTGGAGGCTAAAGTAGCTAGATATCTAGCTACTTTAGCCTCCAGCGCGTAGCCAGCTCTTGTCCTAACTACGTGAAATCGAGATGGTGGATGAAGTCAGGATATACATAGCTAGCAGTAAGTTTGCTGTCCCAGTTCTGACACCAATGTACTGTCGTAGCCAAACTCTTTTCCTATCCTACGGATCGATGACAGGGGACACTGTCGCCCCGCCCCCGCCTAACTGACCCAAATATGTAAAATGTGTGTAAAATATGTAAAAGTGATGTCACGTTATGCATTATCTCATTTAGGCAGATAAGATTGTCACAGCCAATTTACAAGTTCACCGTAGTTGACAAAGCACTGTCCATGTTGTGAAGTAACAGCACCACACACAGGCTATGGATGAATGACTGTCCTGGTCCTGTACTGTAGCTCGCTCCATCATCACACACCATCAGGGCCTACTCCACTCAGCTAGGACTATTAGGTTTCATAGACAAATGTCTGCCACACAACCACACCTTCCTAACAATTACCAATGCAAAGAAAGATCAAGTCAAAACTCTCAATTTAAATGCACAACAATGCTTAACAAACTCAAGACAGCCATTAACTAATCATTCAACAAGTTTGTGGAAACAAAATGCAACAACCAGCTCAACGAGATGCAACACTGAGACAAAACCAGCAAAGACAAATTAGTCTCACTCACCAATGATGTTCACTTAAAGAGGCCAATAAAACAATAAACCAATCGGGTTCATTGTTGTAGGACCTCCAGGGCTCCAGAGATGCACCGGGACGTTGCTGAGTCGAGTCTGACACAGAGCCCCCTCGTCGGACTGAGCTAGAGCGATGTACCGCTGATTTGCGCGAGCTCCAGAGCTCCAGATTGACCAGGACTTTGCCCTGAATGTGTCCGACACGAGTCATCCCCCGTCGGACTAGCTAGAGCGATGTACCACTGATTTGCCCGACTTCCATATGCTGACTCTCTACTATACTTAGATCGATACACAATATAATTGTAATAAACCAAATAAACTTCAAATTAATTGCTACGTAGCACTAAGCTAGATCCTCTGTCTCAAGCCAGTGAACTAACAGTGAACTTAAGGGCCAGGACCTTCTATCAAGGATAAAGAGTACCTCGGTTGAAGGATATTCTTCCCAGCAACCCAGAAAAACTATCTGATTGGTTGCATTTTTTGCAACACAAAACCACTCAAATGCGTATTACATTGACCGAGAAAAACAAACAAATCAACGTAACACTGTAATATAACAGATCAACAACACAGTCCGATTCTCATTTATTCATTTTATTTCAACTTTATTAAATTGTATTAATTGTATTAGGTCGATTTTTTATTTGTTTCATTTAAGGGTTCCAGGGTCTTCTTTGAATACCTTGAAGGCCTTGACGGTTCACCACTGACACACACGCAGTAGAAGTTGGCACTCCCATTAGAGTGTTGTGATGCCTCTCCTCTCCAGCCACGCTCCTCTGCCTCCACCTCGCGTCCACCTGGGGTTACTACACCCAGGAGACACAGTAGAGGGCATGGGTCGGCAACAGGCGGCCCGCGGGTCATTGGTGGCAAGCAGACAGCGGGGTGCACTGACGCTGAACCCCTCATAGTGAATCAATAAGTAGGTGGACAACGCGTGGTGCTGAAATAGCCAACATGCAGTGTGTGGTTTGGAAAAAATAACACCAGCTCACTAAATCATTCTAACGTAATGTTTACTTATATGTAAATGTGACTGTACCACAAATGTGAACAAAAAAAGCAAATTCTGTTTCAGAAATTCAGAACAGTCAAAACATTGACAACAACATCGACGCATACATAAACATAAACAGCTTGCCTGTAAATTGTTTGCAGTGACATTTTCCACCAGTGCTGTACTGGCCATCTGGCATACCTTGGGCCGACGGGCCTTTTTGGTCTGATCGGCCCGGCCCATAAAACAGGTAGATCGTCCCATTGGTTTTTTTCTAGAAGGTGATATGCAGGACCTCCCCCCCAGTTTGATCGATTGAGGTGGGCCAGTCTGGAGCACTCTGCAGTGCATCTCCTCAGTCTAAACCGGATACTATGATTAATTTGAGTTCTAATGCTTTGGTCCTCATATCAGCAACCAATCTAAATGTTCAGACTTTTCTTTTGAAACACGGAAATACGTTTCAACGTTGTTGAGAATCCCAACACAAACTCGCTAGTCAGTGCAATGGATTGGGTGAGTAACCCCCACTGCTACCTAGTTAACTAGAACACTAGTAACCCCCACTGCTACCTAGTTAACTAGAACACTAGTAATCCCCACTGCTACTTAGTTAACTACAACACGAGTAATCCCCACTGCTACCTAGTTAACTAGAACACTAGTAACCCCCACTGCTACTTATTTAACTAGAACACTAGTAATCCTCACTGCTACCTAGTTAACTAGAACACTAGTAACCCCCACTGCTACTTATTTAACTAGAACACTAGTAATCCTCACTGCTACCTAGTTAACTAGAACACTAGTAACCCCCACTGCTACCTAGTTAACTAGAACACTAGTAATCCCCACTGCTACCTAGTTAACTAGAACACTAGTAATCCCCACTGCTACCTAGTTAACTAGAACACTAGTAATCCCCACTGCTACCTAGTTAACTAGAACACTAGTAATCCCCACTGCTACCTAGTTAACTACAACACTAGTAACCCCCACTGCTACCTAGTTAACTAGAACACTAGTAACCCCCACTGCTACCTAGTTAACTAGAACACTAGTAATCCCCACTGATACCTAGTTAACTATAACACTAGTAATCCACACTGCTACCTAGTTAACTAGAACACTAGTAATACCCACTGCTACCTAGTTAACTAGAACACTAGTAATCCCCACTGCTACCTAGTTAACTAGAACACTAGTAACCCCCACTGCTACCTAGTTAACTAGAACACTAGTAACCCCCACTGCTACCTAGTTAACTAGAACACTAGTAACCCCCACTGCTACCTAGTTCACTAGAACACTAGTAACCCCCACTGCTACCTAGTTAACTAGAACACTAGTAATACCCACTGCTACCTAGTTCACTAGAACACTAGTAATCCCCACTGCTACCTAGTTCACTAGAACACTAGTAACCCCCACTGCTACCTAGTTAACTAGTACACTAGTAACCCCCACTGCTACCTAGTTAACTAGAACACTAGTAACCCCCACTGCTACCTAGTTCACTACAACACTAGTAACCCCCACTGCTACCTAGTTAACTACAACACTAGTAACCCCCACTGCTACCTAGTTAACTAGAACACTAGTAATCCCCACTGCTACCTAGTTAACTAGAACACTAGTAACCCCCACTGCTACCTAGTTAACTACAACACTAGTAACCCCCACTGCTACCTAGTTAACTAGAACACTAGTAATCCCCACTGCTACCTAGTTAACTAGAACACTAGTAACCCCCACTGCTACCTAGTTAACTACAACACTAGTAACCCCCACTGCTACCTAGTTAATTAGAACACTAGTAATCCCCACTGATACCTAGTTAACTATAACACTAGTAATCCACACTGCTACCTAGTTAACTAGAACACTAGTAATACCCACTGCTACCTAGTTAACTAGAACACTAGTAATCCCCACTGCTACCTAGTTAACTAGAACACTAGTAACCCCCACTGCTACCTAGTTAACTAGAACACTAGTAACCCCCACTGCTACCTAGTTAACTATAACACTAGTAACCCCCACTGCTACCTAGTTCACTAGAACACTAGTAACCCCCACTGCTACCTAGTTCACTAGAACACTAGTAATACCCACTGCTACCTAGTTCACTAGAACACTAGTAATCCCCACTGCTACCTAGTTCACTAGAACACTAGTAACCCCCACTGCTACCTAGTTAACTAGTACACTAGTAACCCCCACTGCTACCTAGTTAACTAGAACACTAGTAACCCCCACTGCTACCTAGTTCACTACAACACTAGTAACCCCCACTGCTACCTAGTTAACTACAACACTAGTAACCCCCACTGCTACCTAGTTAACTAGAACACTAGTAATCCCCACTGCTACCTAGTTAACTAGAACACTAGTAACCCCCACTGCTACCTAGTTAACTACAACACTAGTAACCCCCACTGCTACCTAGTTAACTAGAACACTAGTAATCCCCACTGCTACCTAGTTAACTAGAACACTAGTAACCCCCACTGCTACCTAGTTAACTAGAACACTAGTAACCCCCACTGCTACCTAGTTAACTACAACACTAGTAACCCCCACTGCTACCTAGTTAATTAGAACACTAGTAATCCCCACTGATACCTAGTTAACTATAACACTAGTAATCCACACTGCTACCTAGTTAACTAGAACACTAGTAATACCCACTGCTACCTAGTTAACTAGAACACTAGTAACCCCCACTGCTACCTAGTTAACTAGAACACTAGTAACCCCCACTGCTACCTAGTTAACTATAACACTAGTAACCCCCACTGCTACCTAGTTCACTAGAACACTAGTAACCCCCACTGCTACCTAGTTCACTAGAACACTAGTAATCCCCACTGATACCTAGTTAACACTACTTTACATTGTTAGCAGGCTCACAAAACAAGCGGTGTTAGTTGACTAGCGACATGTCATTGATTTTCAACAACGCAGAAATGTATTCGAAAGAAAAGCATTAGAACGTGTCACATGTTTTAACAATCAATTTCTTAAATTAGCCTTTGATTATGTTCTGGCCCGCCATCTAGTGGCTCACAATTGACCCGAGGCCAAACTTACTTGCCGACCCCTGACCTAGGGGTTCCGCCAGCTACGATCCGTGTGTGGCATAACATGAATAACAGATGTAGGCCTCACACTAGTGTATACACGTCTGTTGCAGTAAAGGGAAGCTATCCCTACTTACAGCGTATCTGATGAGATATTTAATTAATTAATTGATTTTATTTAATTCAAAGAAAATGAGAGAAGAAAATAAATTTATTTTTGTAAAATAGTGTTGGCAACACCAAAACATCACAGCCAAAAAAAAGGTTCAAAAAGACACATTAACGCACATTTTAAAAACACATTTATAAACTAGGCTAAGGTAATGCAAAAAAAACAGTAGAAAAGTGTTTTTATTTATATTCTCTTGGCATACTACTGAAATTGTAGCGCATGTTTATGTAGTGCTACAATGTACCACCAGGTGGCACTATAACATGTTAATAACTTCTCAACGTTTCCACTGAGAATACTCATTCAACCCTGTGTACAGTTCCTGAATCGGAAAAAAGTCACATAAAATACAACTAAACCCTGAGCTTATCAAGTTAAAAGAATCCTGATTATGACCATAACATTTAAAGCCACTCTGGTGCCGGTGACAGGAAGACATTGAAGAGCACAGCGGCGATCATGAAGATGACGTAACCTGCGATGCACATCCAGAACCGCGGGTCCTTGAGCAGCTTCTGGTCGTAGTCACTGAAGAACACGTAGCCGATACTCATCCCCGCCACCGCCCCACCGATATGAGCCACGAAAGATACCTGCGGGTTTACCAAACATCAGACATCAATATCCTCAATATCCTAACCAATAGTACGTTAAAGATGAAAGTTTGCCCATTTTCACAGGCCAGGGGTTGGCCATTTTAAACAATGAGGGGGGCCTGATATATGATTGGGAACCACTGAGCTAAGGTTAGGAGCTAGGGTTAGGGGTTAAGGTTATAAACTAGGGTTATGGGTTAAGGTTGGGAACTAGGGGGAGGGGTTTGCGTTAGGAGATAGGGTTATAGGTAAGGAGCTAGGGTTAGGGTTAGACAGGGTTAGGAGCTAGGGTTAGGGGTTAAGCTTAGGAACTAGGGTTAGGGGTTTGGAGTTAGAACCTAGGGTTAGGAGCTAGGGTTATGGGTAAGGAGCTAGGGTTAGACAGGGTTAGGGTTAGGGGTTAGAGTTAGGAGCTAGGATTATGGGTTAGGGGTTAGAGTGAGGAGCTAGGGTTAGGACCTATGGTTATGAGCTAGGGTTAGGGGTTAAGGTTAGTAACTAGAGTTAAGAGTTAGGGGTTTGGGGTTAGAAGCTATGGTTAGGGGTTTGGAGTTAAGAGCTTAGGTTAATGTTAAGGGTTAGAAGCTTGGGTTAGGGGTACGTGTTAGGAGTGAGTGTCAAACAGGGTTATAGAACACACCTGCAAACCGGCCTCCTCAGTCAGGAATCTTCTGTAAATAGCGAAGCCCACGTCGGTGCCCACTAGAAGAAAACACATGTGTGTGGGTAAGTGTATTGTGGACACTAGACTAATGTGACATCGCCACGAAAGTCCGAAATGTCAAAAACGCGGATACACCGGGCTCCACCGCTTAACAAGGGTTACCGTTGAATCTTAGTTAGTTTTCGTTTAGTTTTTTAATTATTAGTTAGTGCGCATCGAATACACTTTATTACCGTTTTCACACTGAATACGGTATCGACTCCCATATTAGTTAAAACGGGTGTCGATACCGAATTAGTTAGTGCGCATCGAATACACTTATGTTCAAACTCTCTTCTAATTCTTGATTCGCTGCGCACTCGATACCAGGTTTTCGTTCACACACACGATAGAGAAGCGAATGTGCATTAAATTAGGAGACTGGTAAGTTTTGTCACAGGTTGCTTTACCACGTGGTCCCATGAACGAGAGGTCACGTAACATCCGGGAATTTTCAGTCTATTCAATATGGATACCAATAATAAACGCACATGAAGTAACTCAATGGTAACTCAAATGGCACGGATTCGAGAGCGATCTGATAGAAGAAGAGCGGTTATAAGGAGGAGATTCACCGATTGAGAATGGCAAGGCTCAGGGTACAAAACATAATGATGAGGTTTTTCATGTATTTGCTTGTTCAACATCAATTGGTGGAACGACCGATTACAAGGACCAAGGACCACATGGAGCCACAAAAGCGCATCGGAGTGGTGGGACAACATCTAGAGAACATTATCACAGGATTCCGGATATGTAGAAGGCCCAAGAGACTTTGCGGGAATAGTGAAAGTAATGCGCAAAAAAGATTCTGTTCACACACACGGGAAGTGAAACCCGTAGTAGTTTTATTGCTTTGCACCCAAACTGGTTACTTCGGGATCGAAACCACCTCCCCCCAAGTGGATTAGTTAATGCGCACTAGTTGGGTAGCGAATGTGCATTACTTGCCAGCGTGAAAGCAAAAGCGAAGCAAAACTAGTTTTGCAGCGCCGCGACTACCGTACTTTTAGCCCAGTGTTAAAACGGTATTATATGAGGGGTTCTAAAACTACGAGTGGCGATCCAGTTGGATGTGAGACGCCGTCTGATAATGCACAGAACTCTCTGACCATACCGGAAGTGGTGATACGAAGGAAAATGTATCCCAAAAACCCAACACGCAACAGGAAGTGGACTAGCATGTAAAAACAACAGTCTACACGGTCAGCACATTCCCTCTGAAACAGACATTGTTGTGATTGGTCGCAGTGTTTGTGTAGGGGCGGGGCATTGCATTCCAACCGCTAATCATAATAATAACAACACTGAGAACACTATTAGGGCATGGTCCAACTATCACCAATCACACCCGTTCTCTACGTTCAGTCCCCGCCCACTAAAATCCTGTTTTAAGTCTCAGCACCATGCGCTAGCTAACCACGGTACGCAGTAGTCAGGACAACGCCTTAATGCATAACAACCAACCGATGGAGAGGATAGCAATGATGCGGAACACCCCCAGTAGAGGAATCATCTCACGGAAGTTCTGTGGAATTAAAGGCATAAAATAGAACCAGTGATACATACACGTATCACTACACTGAAGTGATACATACACGTATCACTACACTGAAGTGATACATACACGTATCACTACACTGAAACAGTATGAGTGTGATACTACTGTATATGATCCTTAACCACCACTGTGCTGGTTGTGGTTGAGAACCATATTCACATGCTTTTATCCTAAGCGAATTGCAGTGATTTACAGTGAGCAGGTAGGGGGTTAGGGGTCGTCTTGCTCTAGGATGCCGACAGGTAGACGTGTGTACATTGGGAATCAAACCCAGTGACTTTATTTTGGGAGTCCTATACCCCAGGGTTACATATATCAACATTGTGTACAAACCCCCGTGGGGGGGATTTGATTGGCTGCCCCTACTAAACCTGGCATATGAATGAAATAATACATTATTTTTAACACCGCTTTGCCGTGTAGTCTGGACAAGCGGCCGACCGTCCCAACCAACGAGTCAACGAGTGTTTTGAGTCTCACCACCACGGCGTTCATGAAGTATCCACCCAGCAGAGCATAGACCCCCCCGGACGCCCCCACCAACGCACTGTGGGGGTCAAAGATAGAGCTAGCTAGAGAACCTGCAGAGAGAGACCGAAAGACAGAGAGAGAGGGTGAGAGGGAGAGCAAGATGATGGGAGAGACAGAAAAAGAGAGCAAGGCATATAGGGCTGTACTGTACACCAGGGGTTCCCAACCGCCGGGCCGGGGACCGGTACCGGGCCGTGGAGGTGGTACTGCCGGGCCGCCAAACAGCTGTGTGTTTATCATCATATTTGACTCAAGCAAAAAAGCCAAATTAGCGGTAATATCCCTAATAATTTGTCTGTTCACACAGAACCTACAAGATCTTTGATTGGTCTTCTAATCAAACTGTTGATATAACTGCACACACCTGCTCACTACCTGCTGTGAATACATTTATATAGATTTATCTTGTTGATATGACTGCATACCCTGCCTGCTGATACTTTTATACTTGCCTGTGTATATATATATATATATATACATATATAAAATTCTGCACATATCTCATACCTACTCTACAAGTTATTTTATAACTTATATTTCTCTTTGTATACCTAGTGGACAGTTTTTACATCCTATTTAATCACTGTACATTATATATTACCACACTTTACTGTAACATTTTGCACTCTAGTTAGATACCAAATTATTTTGGCTGTACTTTGGCTGTACTGATGAGAGGCTGACCTGCGAGCACACCGGCCATGTACACCATCCCCACCTCGAAGCCCTTGTGCACCAGCTCTAAGGGAATGCCCAGTATCAGCTGCATCAGCAGGTTCCCCAGGATGTGCTCCACCCTGTGGACACAAACATGTATTACAGTTGGAACCCCGATACACAGATCAGTTGGTAAACACATCACTACACACCACTCTAGAGGTAATACACATATAACACACTCATACATAACACACAATACACATCACACAAGCCACACCATACGCACATAGCACAGACACATTACACATAATGCCACACGTGTATTATTCGACGAAGCAGTAGCACCACTGTGGTTGCAGGACAACCACACTAATTATAGTGCGAATTGGCATAAATATGGATGATTGAGATGCTGTTTGACCAATGTTTGCATGCAGGGCTTAAGTTGAAGCCTACATGACCGACCAATGGTGGCATGCGAGAGGGCGGGACATAAGGACAAATGTCAAAGTTATGCAAAGTAATGCGACTGAAGGAAGCAAAAGTCGAATCCCGGAACTTTTTGGGGCAAATTAGAAATCCCGACTGGATGCATTTATTTACGTCCCAAAAAGAGGACATATAGATAAAGAGGACCTCTGGTATAACGCCGATACCCCCTGTGGTCGAGTGCTGGGTGCCTGACCCAACGGGCTCGGGTACAACCACACATAGTATGTTTTCTTCGGGGGGAAAAAACCACAGGCCTCCTGTTCGCCGCTCACCCAGCGTGGACGAACATGTAGGAGAAGAACCTCCAGGCCTCCCAGCGGCGGTCTGCGCGGTACGTGAGGGGACTCTCCCAGATGGCTTGGTCCAGGGTCACCCACTGCTTCTGGGGCGTCGACACGGCGTAGTAGATGAACACGGCCAGCTGCTCATACCGCACACAACACACAACACACAAGACACACATTCAGAATCCTTAGCTACAGTGTAACTGTAACAGTGAGTGTTCAACGCACTAAGGAGACCAAGGAGCTGATCATGGACTTCAGGAAGCTATCTCCATCGACGGTGTTGCAGTAGAGAGGGTCAGCAGCTTCAAGTTCTTCGGCGTGCACATCTCCGAGGACCTCACGTGGTCCACGCACACCACACACGTGGTGAAAAGGGCCCAACAACGCCTGTATTTCCTCAGGCGTCTGAAAAAATTCAGCATGGGCCCCCGCATCCTGAGAACATTCTATAACGGCACCATCGAGAGTGTTCTTACAGGGTGTATCACCGCCCGGTACGGGAACTGCACCGCACTCGAGCGCAGAGCGCTTCAAAGGGTGGTGCGGACGGCCCAGTATATCGTTGGAGGTGAGCTCCCCTCCCTCCTGGATATATACAACCAGCGGTGCGTGGCCAAGGCCAAACGCATCATAAAAGACATTGCCCACCCCAGCCTTAAACAGGACACATTTCTGAACTTTCTGTTAATGAAGTACATGAACTTAGACGGCGTCATCCTGGATGTTTGGTTGGGTAGGAACAGAGTCTTAGTTGTTTGTAAATATCCTTCCATTTTTCTCTCATTCCAAGGGACATGGTTTCTCTGAGCATATATTGGACTGCTTATGTCATGTGTGTCAGCTGATATGTTGATGTCATGCCCGCCGCAGTACATTATATAGTAGTTGTCTTTCAATATATAATATTATAAGGACTGTTACAACATGTTATTATTCCTAGTTACAAATGAATAATCTGAGTTAAACTCATATTAAAAAAATTATATTTAATTAAAGTTATAGGAAACCCCCAATTTCAGTCTCATCACAGACATCAAACTGTACAGTTGACATAATATTGAGTAGGCCTACTGTAGTCACTGTTGTATTCTCAATGAAAAACAGATGTAAAAACATGCGGCTTCTTCTCGAACAAGAGAGCAGTAGCCTACTAGTACAGGCTGATATACTGACGGCAAAAGTGTGTGTGTGTGTGTGTGTGTGTGTGTGTGTGTGTGTGTGTGTGTGTGCTCATGAACCTCCCATCATACACACACATGAACACATCCACTCCTACACAAACCAACATAAATAAACACACACACACACACACACACACACACACACACACACCTAGAACTATGTACTATCAAACAGTCCCACCCAATCACTGTAATAACAGATGGCACCCCATCTCATCTGAAAAATAAACCTTTGTTCTGATATTCCTGTTGTAAAAAAACTGCAAAAAAATATCTATTTTTCAAACAGAACTAGGCCTATACCAAACACATTCATGTATCTTGTCTTATGACAAAAAATATGAATAGAACTGCCGTGAGACGACCGTCACCTCTGCGATGCTGACGAGGATGATGAAGACGGGGGGTGGGCAGCAGTTGGCGCGCTGTAGATAGCTATCGCGAGACTTCTCCGGGAGCATCCACCTGGAGACCGTCGCTTTGAAGTTATCGCAGCAGCCGCCCTCCCCCTCCTCGCGCCGACCGGCCTGGCCCGTCGGTAACGGTTCCATCTCCTCCATGTTGACACTCGCCATTGCTCCTTTGGTCCTACAATAGAGAGTTTTATTTGGCGATATGGAATTAAAACCCGTTACAGTTGACTATTTAGAGGCGGTGCTTACTAGCCATACGCTAAACTGTAGGCCTACGACCACAACGTAGACACCATATGTAGCCCATAATGTCACCATACACATAGTCTATACAAAGTCAGTTACAGAATGGTTATACAAACAAAAGACGTGTCCACATGTCTGCTGCTATTGTGATTCGGCATATTCGATTTTAGTCCACTATATCCTTTTTTATGTGTTTTACATTTAATTTACCAGGTAAATCCCCCGAGGTGAAAGATCTAATGTTCAAGAGAAACCTTAAACCAAGAAAGAGAACAGCCTTCATGCGGATACATACAAGTCACAACATACATAAAGGTCAAACTAATAGCAAAATAGGCTCAATTGTTGGCTACAAAGTTGGCCTACAGGTTTGTGCATCGTGTACCATAGTTCCATATGCCCACATATAGACAGTCAACCTGGTGTGTGTGGAAGGTCTTCTCTTAAACACGTATGTTACCTGTTGCAGGGGGTGGTGTTGTGTAGAACAAAGCGTCTCCAGTGCAGTAGGAGCCGTTCACCTAAAAACCTCCAACACAAAAACCGTTTGAGTTTCAAATAAATAATAAAAAATAAAAAATGCTGCGGTCTTCCTTCTCGTCAACGACCCATTCTGTGAGCTACCGGGAAACGACCCTCCGAAGTCCCGTCTGTCTGCCGGACCTTGGAGCTGGAGGATTTTCCCTTGAGATAATTATAGGCTGTGCATCATGGCTTTTCCTGCGACAAACCTCCTTCCTTCCCCCCAAACAAACCATTAGCGCTTTGAAAAATAAATAAGATTAACTGATTCTGGCTATCGGTGGAAAAACAAAAACCATTTTTTGCGTCGAGCAACAAGGCGTACCAGAGTTTGCCCTACACCTGGAGTAGAAGGCCACACCTGTAGCAGTGACGTCACGATGCAGACAGGTAGCTATTGGAGTAGTGTTGACTAAACATGCACACAATTCGGATTTCCCACAGCCACACGGAAGAAAACCATGTTCTGTGGGAACACAGTTTCGCTTAAACCGGGATTCCTGTAGTTCATAGTGCTCTCATATTATAGTGATCTGCACACGGACCATGTCGTGGTATTGATCCCTAACGAACCGTACCTTTTGTTGCACGACACCTTTAAGACCACAAGGTGTCAGTATTGTCTGCGTTAAACCACGGCCGCGGTAACCGTGGTAGCCGATAGGGTCGAGTTGCCAAAGCCCTTTCTCGTACTTACCCATAGAACTGTTCTACACGTCGGTACCCTTGTAGCGTGTCTGGACATGGCCGCTGCTTAACTT
Source organism: Muraenolepis orangiensis (assembly GCA_027704905.1). Classification (NCBI taxonomy): domain Eukaryota; kingdom Metazoa; phylum Chordata; class Actinopteri; order Gadiformes; family Muraenolepididae; genus Muraenolepis; species Muraenolepis orangiensis. The sequence goes on along the minus strand of CM051008.1, from coordinate 3,813,971 downwards.
GAGACGTCTCTTCTTTGTTAGGAAACCTAATTTTTGCCCATCCTTCCCTTTTTTTTGAACGGGGGAACTGAAACCAGTCTGGCGCCCTCGTTATTACCCAACGTATCTAATCTTGGTTAAACAGGCTTGGTTCAAAAGTAATACACTTTGCTTTATGATAACGTAATACTTACCCCATTTTAGTTTTCCAAAATGGGGGCGCAATAAAACAATTTCATAGTTAATTCTTAACCACTTTTGTCCATCAGCAACATTATGGCATAATTATACATAATGTAATGAACTTAATTAACAAACCCAGGACTGTAAACCGTAGCCTAAATGATCAGTGAATGTGGCTTTGCACAAGCCATGGAGTAGTTTTCTAACCATTGAGTTTAACCCTACATTGTACAATAACATGAACTACTCTAATCTCCAGGAAATGGTCATGTGTGAAACATTCAGACAGGTTATTAATAGAGCACGAGCAATTCAGTTCAGGGGTGAAAACCCCATGTCTTAATTCACACAGGCATGCCATCACATGAAGTCAATGTTTATAGGAAGTACAACGGCAAACAGATTTCTTCACAGAACTTTTATTTATGCAAAAGAGGGAGGGGGGGGGGGGGGGGGGTGTTACAGTCTCTGGTAGAGAATGTGAGGGGTGGAATCAAGAAAAGCAAAGCAGGAGGCAGGTCTAGCGGCTGGGAGGCTGTTAGATAGGGGTGGGGGAGGGGGGTAGAGCAGGTTATACACGAGCAGCAGGTCAAGCTGGTGTACAGCACCGTCAACAAGATGGAACAGCAACGGGTTTTACCGGGGAGAGGAGGGGCTTTGTACAAATTAACTTTAAGATTTCAACGTCTTCCTCAGTCAGCCGCACTGACTGGGCGGGAACAGATCAGAACAGATCAGTTTCAAAAGAATAAAAAGGGAGAAAAAAAAAATGTAAGATATACCATGGCACCCAAAAACGGCTTGAAAGAAAAATAAACCAAAAACAAAAAAAGGAGAACAACTTAAAAACTGTCAAAGTGGAGGATCGGCGGAGGTCAGCCATCTTGGAAGAGGGAGAGGCTGGGGCGGCGTCGGGCGTTCAGGAGACGTCTGAAACAGGAGGTGAAGAACGGATGAGCACCGCGGAGCCCAGGGCCGGACCCCCCCCCATCACACTCAGAAAATTCATATTTTATTACATTGATTTCTATATACATATTGCTCTTTTTCTGTGCTGATAGTTCATTTTATAAATTGCATTTTTATTTTTTAACTTCTTTTATTCTATTCAGTTTTTATTCTATTTTATCTTATTTTTATAACTGCTGTCTGTCGTCGGGTTTTCCACATACGATTTTCACTCACTGCTTTATACTTGTGTAAACTGTGAAGTGGCAATAAACTGGACTTGACGTCCATAGCCCCCCCCCTCCCTCCCCCCTCCCAGGAGCAGATGGTCGTAGGGGTCATTTGCCTTCGTCCATACGGAGGATACGGTTTGATCATAGAGACTCATAACATGATAGCAACATCAACACAAGCTGTGCGTGTTCATACTTACAACTGGCAGGTCGGGCGCCGTATCTTCGCATGATTTGGTCTTGTGTGAATTTCACAAAAGATTCATATTGTTCTGGAAGAGAAGGAGGAAGTGTAAAGTGATCTCTTTACTGACCACCAGAGGACCATGATGATATCCATGATGGCCACGCCCTAATGGCGACAGGTTGAAATTGTTACAAAAAAAAGATATACATTATTCAAGGTTGACTACGTACATCTATACGGTGGGATTCGTAGTTAGTAGTAGTAGTAGTAATAGTAGTCTAAAGACATGAGAAGGGTAGTGAGTGAGAGGGGTACCTGCGAGTTTTGTGTTGAGGATCTGTTCATACTCCTCACGGATCTTCTCCTCGTGGTCTTTGATCAGACGCTCACACAGGAAGCTCACCTGACGCAGTGTGAACCAGGGCTGGTCCTTCCTGGATCCTCCTGCCAATCACAGCGCAGCAGGAAGCCGTTAACCACTTCACGTCTACTGGCAAACAAACACTTTTCAACCCAGGGAGTTGAGTTTTGAGTTGACAAAAGAGCTTAAACAGAGTTAAAACTCTCAAAGTATTGCGCAAACTCAAACCCGACTCGATGATTTTCCTACGCCATACTATTGGTCAGTTATTAAGGAGCTGATTGTATTAAAAGTGACTTGCAGGGAATTCAGAGAAACCAAAGACTATCCTTGCCCCTCTATTCCTACATTTAAATTCAGGTTAATTATGGACCATTTTGTTAGCTAGCTTCTACACAATCGACCAGAATCCCCCGCCCCCCCAAAAAAAAAAAAACAACAACATTATATACATCAACCAGATACTACTCAAATTAATAAACACCTGGGTCTGGTTGCACCAGCTTTGCGTGAGTTCAAAGGTTGTCTAGTTATAACACAAGTGTTTACCATGTTGGAGTTAAAACACGACTAAACCAAAAACGGGTTAAACCACACAAACTAGTTGTTAACTATTTACAGCTACCCCTGAGCAGGTGTAAACGGTGAGAATGTGGCAGTTGGTGACAAAGACAAACAAAATGCTATCATTCAGGGGCAGGGTGGCTAGGACCGCAACTAAGGACTTCACACACAGACGGTTACATATGGTAACAAACTCATGCCAACCCTGAGACGGGTACGTGCTCACGTACCTGGAGGGGAGCAGGGGGCGGTCAGGGCGCTGCTGGGGCTAGGGGCGTCGCTGGTGCTCGCCGCCTCGCTCTGGTTGAAGGCCCCCTCCAACTGCCGTCGCCGCTGGATACGGCTGTACTCATGACGGAGGTTCTGGAAGATCTGCTCTGTAACGGAAGAAGCGGAGGAGAGTCAGGCGAAGGGCCGTCGGTGCGTTTTGCGGTGCACATCACCGTAGTTCACTCGAACGGGATAGTTAGATCTTCTTTCGTGTATCGCCATCAGATGTCCAACTCAAGGTAGGCATCTAGGATGCCCATATCCTGTTTGAGACCCTTTCAGCAGGGCTATGACAGCAGCACAGCGCCAGGCTGTTGGGAGCTTGGACCTCTGGAAGCACGTGCAGAGCCAAGCAGATATTGTTGGACTCTGGTGTATCACAAACTCTGGGTGGGCCCGTGACTTGCCTTGCTCGAGTTTGCAGATGGCCGCACTGAGATCAGCCGTTGGGAAGTCTCCCGACAAGTATCGACACTGGCCGCCATACACAGGGAAGAAACCTTGCACGACGCAAGGTGGTGGAAGTTCTTAACTGCCCCTGGGAAGTGGACGCTTTTCAGGAGATGGGATGCAATGGCGTCTGCGGTCACCGCGCACTTGGGAGGAGGGGGGGGGGGTATTGTTGGTCTGCCGATTGATGGTCTGCCACGTCTTACCGCTAGAATAGGTCACCAAGGCTGTTCTTCGTTTCCATAATGTTTATATCCGTGTGGGTGTGTGTTTTTAACCATGTACAGCACTTGTGCGTAACTAGGTAGTTCAGTTTCACAATCTATGCTAGTAGAGTTGGCATATGGGTTCTCATGTGGTCCACGGATCCCTCCTTACACATGGGAACCTGCTTGCTGTACTGTATTGTTTTTTGTTGTATTCCACGCAGGTATGCAAGCTCCCCCATTGTTACCATGCTATGTAGGACATTTCTCCATTGACCGTGTATTTCTATACAGCTTTCAAGAGGTCATTGTAACTACATGATCAAAATGAGACGCATATCAATTGTTTATCGGTTTAACCCAAGTATGGTATATCGTCGTAACACACCAGTTATATGGTCCGGGCTGGGAGCCCTGCCGAGGAGCGGTGTTTGCATATGGGAACCTGCTCAAAGTGGTTGTACTGTTTTGTTCGATTTTTTTTATTCCACACAGAATAAAAAAAAAAACATCCTGTCGGCAAGGCAGCAGTTGTCATCTGCTGCCTCGTCCCTCAGCACCCAGACAACGCAGAGTCGTGCATAACAGACCGGTCACACACTCACAAAAAATAAATAAAAAAACAGGTCTGTGTATATCCATTCTTTAAATAATCGAGATAGAACTTCCGTTAGAGCCAAGTCAACTTCCTCTGTATGGTAATTAGTCAGATAGTCTAAACTAGCGTCACGCAGACAGGAAGAAAGTGGGAATTGGGCAATAAATATAAACACAGTGCAAATGGCATAGGGGTATACTTAGTCTGCCTCAGTATAAATACAAAAACACTTACCGCTTAGCGCGTCAGACCTTCAGATATGTGTATTATGATCATAGATCATTATGAAATAACATTAATTGAAATAAGAAAATAAGATAGTTGCATGTAGCCCTAGCCATGTGTCAAGCTGCAGTCCACCACAACACTTCACAGCAGAGCAGTCCCTCTTCCCCCGGACACACTTAAGAGCTCCTCGGCTGTTGGCCAGTGTGAAGGTTCCACAGGGACTGGTTGGCCAGGAGAGATCAGAGTTAGAGGGAGAGATCGGGCCGCAGTGCGGGAGGGTGGAGTGACGGGGAGCTCCCCTGCTCCGCTCAAATTGCTGTGGGGTCTGAGAGCACGACGTGGTTACTACTCCGCCATATTGGGACGGTGCTGCAAAACGATTGGTTGATGTGGTGTGCCAGGTCAAAGTTTAAATAATTTCAACTTGGACGCGTGTCATCTCTGCGGCAAACCATGGGGCACATGAGACCCCTCTCCTCTGCATTTACCAGCGGCGTTTCCTCCATAGGAAAACAATGGAGTAGACCGCACATGGTTTCAAACCATGACTCAACTTAAAGCCTTTAAAGTAATAACAAAAGGGCTGTGGACTCCACAGGAAGTGTTTGTTTGTAACAGCTGATTACCTTAGCATTTCTCTACCCTCTGTACGGATGAACTCTGAGGGACCTAGCCCTACTTCTTCTCGCCCCCCAATCTCACATTCCCAATCTGTGGGTTAAAGGTCAGGACCAGGCTACTGCTGAGCACCTGAGCACAGGGTGGATGACAATGTCAACAAGAGGGACTATCTACCCTGCCCAGAGCACTGAAGGCCCCGCCTAATCGGGGGACCCCGGCCTTGTTTATCTGGGGTGGAGAGCGAACGAGAGGGAGGGAGACTATGATAGCCCGCTCTACAGTAGCACCAGCCCTCTCCCTCTGTGCAGGCCATTTTGTGACAGACTTTCAGCCAGTGTGACTGAAGGTCTGGTCTGGGCTAACCCCCCCCCCCTTCCCCCCCAAAAAAGCGGTGTTGGTTTAGAGCCCTTGCAGTAAAGGATAGAACCGCCAACGTTTTGTTCAGTTGTCTTTTTAAAACTAGACAGGGCTTTGGGTAGGTGGCATCATGACATCATTGGGTTGGCCAGCACCCCGCCCAACTCATTACTGCAGAATTTAAAACCCAGGTCATATATGCTGGCTGGCAGACCGCCACACTGAGTCCTGGAACTTGGTAAGGTTTTACCTGTAAACTATTACACTACGCAGCGATGATGAGGGACTTAATTGTAAGGGATAGTTAATTGTCAGGGATAATCACTAGGGGTGGGTGATATATCAGTGATATAGTTTAAAAGCCCCACAGTTAGCCTATTATACTCTAAATTATACTGGTATGTTGAGGAAGGAGTCTAGAAATGTCTGGGCCCATGTTTAGTTAGGCAATTACCTTGGTGTGAAGTCTAGCTATTAAGTTAGCATGGATTTGGAATAGTTAGCAATGCTCAAGTTTTTGGATTTGTGGTTGTTCGGTTTACATTTTAGGTTAGAAAGGCTTACATTTAGGCCATAGGTTAGAGATTATAAAGCTTAGGCATTAGGTTAGAGATGGTTATGTTCAGGCGTGACGTTGGAGATGGACAATTTAGATATACAAACTGCATCAGTTTACAAGTAGTAATATGGTATTTCTTTAGTACTGCATCAGAAGGTTTAATTAGATTAGAATTAAATTAGATTGCATTGCCGGCACCATGCATGTGCTTTACACCAAAATACCCACACAAAGCATTGCTGTAAAATGTGTTTCCATGTTTTATGGGCATCCAGATCGAGCTAATACCACCCCTATAACCACAGTACAAAACCTCTAGAACCCAAACTTAATAAAACTAAAATAAAAAAAGAACACAGCTAGAATCCCAATCACGACTGTTGCCTGGCAACAGTGACCCTGCAATGACCAGGCTAGACAATCAATCACAGAGTCTAGGAGGCATAAACAGCTGGTGAAAGACTCCCAACCTGAACAATGAACACACTGGACTGATAAGATGGGCATTCGATATGACACGGTGTTGGGGGGGGGGGGGGGGTATAGACGGGAGAGACTGGAAGGTTATGATGGACATGACTGACAGGGAGGAGATGACAAACCCGGGGAGAGACATGAGATAGACGTATGATAGACTACCTCTAAACAAAATGGTGGGGAAAGGTGGACAGTAAATCATTTCTGTAAAATACCTGTGATGTTAGCAAAAACAAAAAACCTGAACAGGTATTTCTTTCAATTTAGGAGCAAGCAGCCCACAGGTTAGATTGACAGCTAATTAAGTATGGAATTCTGCAATATGTCCTCAGGTCAGCAGCAGGTACGCCTGACCTCAAGTCTTCGTAGAGTTCTATCGGCTGCCAAATTCACTAATTAAAGCTAAACAATGGAGGTGGATACCACTCCCTCACCCCATCCCCCACTCTTTTTGTCATACAGCCCATAAGAGAAGACCCCAGGGTGTCCATATGGTTATACAAACATTACTCTAATGTTCACTTGTTATACTAATGCATATCCGAGGTCCTTTCCCCTGCACTCGGTCCTCCGATCTCAGTCTGTAGGTTATATTTTGGACCCGAGCAAGACGTGTATTCTTGGCATAAAACGGCATTGGAATTGAACAACTTTAGCTTTACCGACACCAGCATTGTGATTAAGTAGACCTATATTGCTCCAGGACAGTAGGCTGCGGAGATGTGCCAGGAAATATACATTTTCATAGGAAGCTCTAGACTGTAAACCTTTTAGCTAAAACGTAGCGCTGCTCTAAAGACGCGGGAGAGAGCTTTTAGTGGGTGACAAATAAGGGGTAATAACTGCCATGTCTGCAGCGCACACACACAAGACAGTCTCTGGTCAGTCCAGCTGCTGTGCAGTAATTCAGTACGCCTCACACACCCTGAAGAGAAAAGGGTGGGCTTGGTGGAGGCCTGTCAACAGCCTAGCCTAGACAAGCTAGGTGATGCTAAATGTTACATTAGTGCGCCGATGACACTGCAATTCAAAATCCAGTGAAGCACACAGATCTCTATACAGTCACAATTCAGATAACCAAATACATTTTATGGAGATAGATATACATTGAGATATGTAGTATGTACAAAAGGGGCTTATTGTCGAGGGATTAGCATCTGAAAAACGAATTGAGCGTTCTTGAGGCCTATTTTGCACTATACAGTTATTCTACTAGATTTCCATGACACCCTGAATATTCATTATACTACCATAGTGTGCAGGGTTTCATGACACGAATGGACGCGGACCAGAGTTTCCCTGGCGCAGAACAACAGAAATCAATGCCAGACATTCACTGCTGTAATCCAGTTAAGATCCCTCGGGAGGTGAGGCTGCAGGTATATGATCAGGATCAGAATGCCAACCAAAACATTCTTTTTGAGTGAGGGTGGAATACTCCACGTATGGCTTAAGACAAGTGAAACAGCATTCAGGAGGTACAAAGATGCAGCATCTAGCTATATTGATATATATATATACACACACACTATGTAGCCTAAATTATAGGCTATTTACACAAAATAATTTGCGTTGTAACTTTGCTAGCTCCGACCCAGTGAGACTACAGACTGGGTTTGGGGCCAAACTCCCATTGACGCACAATACATGGAGTGAATTCAGGGGCCTCTGTGCAGACTGCCGCCCTGGGAGCTGCTGGGCACCCATGTTAGATGTCGACTAATTGAAATTCTCCACACAGTAACTCAACACAGTAAGTCAATACGTTTTACTGCAACCGGAAAGAGGGGCTCCATGGAATAGGGAACAACCTTCCATCTTTAAAAGATGCAACGCCAGCCCATAAAGCCCGAAGTTACCGGTACCACAATAGCATTCAGCTCTAATGTAGGCCTTACATGAAATTCTGATTTCGTAAATAATGACAATCATGGGAGCATTTGTATTGGACTCCATCTTGGATAAAGAGACGCCAAAGTACAGCTTGGGAATTTGGACTTGCGCTGCCAAGCTAGAAATGTTTTGTGGTGGCTGTGGAGCCACGGTGCTCCAGCAGGGAGTGCCAGGAGAAACAACGGCACATAGTGCAACTGAATGCAACTGTTGGGGTGATTGAGGGGAGGTCAAGAAGATACCCAAGAAACGCATAATAAACTAAAAGCATAGGCATAACAACTGTCTAACCAGTCCTTGTGGTAGTTCTCTCTCACACAGCTGGATTTTCAGTGGCGATTAACAGGTACAATTGTAAGCCGCCCCCCCCCCCCACACACACACACACACACCGCCTCTCCTAGCACCACCAGCCCCCCCCCCACCCCTATTCTCTCCGTTTGAATGCAATTGGGTTGTACATCAATGGAGGGGAATGGCATGGCGTAGAACAGGGGCGAGGGGAGGAGAGGCTGTGATACGGACGCCTCCCCCCCCCCCTCCACCCATCCCACACAGGACCACCGAGGCCCCGGTGAGAGGATGCATTACCGGGGAACAACTCATTAGCTGCGGGCCGTGATTTTTTATTTCCAGAGAGCCCCGTGTTAACGTTGGTTTATTTAACGTTGATTTCGGTGGTTGAGGAGCCGGTTTTAACAAAAGGCAGTGTGAGGGGTTGGCATACAGGACCATTGTTTCGCACAGCTATTGTGCTTTAAATCAATGTTTGAAGGGGTTTCATTGTGTTTTCATTGTTGGCAACAGTATAATGGACAGTATGGACTGTGGAAACGGGGCAGAAATATAATTTTCTCCCAGGAATGCGTTGCCAATAAGTTAGTTTTTAATGAGTAAGGTCACGCATCCGCTACTCCGATCTCTCACTATTTAAGACAACAATGTAAACACAACGAGGGCGTGTATAAAAATAAAAAAGAAGGTATATGTTGCGTTGTAGTTTGAATCCAAGGAAGACTCTTTGTAGGGAGCTAACCGAGCTAGCGGCGTTAGCTCGGCGAGGCTAAAGCTTTAGCTTCCAATCCCCAACACTGGCTAGCCCCCTCCCCCCATGTCACCCACCCGAGCTCACAAAAAAACCCACCATTTTAAGCATTTTTCTTACCTGGAGTGAGCCTGTTATCCCCTCCGGCGGTCGGGGCGGGGGACATCGAGTGCGAAGGGCTGTCGACCGACGGACGGAGGTTGCATCTTTGCGGGGACGGAGTGCTGGGAGTCCCCGGCAGAGGGTTGCACCTTCTCCGCTTTGGAGACTGGGGACTAAGGAGGGCCTCAAACTCCATCGATCGCTTTAACGTAGCTCCGCAAGCCATGACGATCAAAAGTGGGAAAGTATTATTATGATCTGAATGGGGAAACGACCCGTAAAATAGGCCTTTCTTCCACAAATGTCTTGATTTCTTCCTTCTGATCGCCGCGACGGATATCCGACACACTGCTGGAGCAAGGCGACCACCGAGCCTCCCTGCTAGCTTTTAACTACGTCACATGGCGGAGCATACCATCTGGAGGAAATTAGGGGTAACCAAATATTCGCATTAGAATCGTGTTGTCACGCAATTACTCGGACTGTCGGTTGTTGGTATAATATATCTAGAAACACTATATCATTGTTGATTGTTCGCTTAAATTTAAAAAATGTGGATCTCTTCATGGACTTTTATTTTACAACGTCTTTCTTCACGCCCCCCCCTCCCACCACCATCCATTGTTCCTGTTTAACTGTTTTGAGAGATGAACTTAGAAGGTTCACGGAGACGTCTGATTTTCAGGTGAATCAAAACGAAGGAATCCAAATTTAGAGATAAACACAGTTATTTAACGTTGCTTTACCTCAAATACAAATTCAACATACTTTATAAAACTACGGAGCGTCAAGTACTGCGTCATTGTTTCATATTCGACGCAGATTCCTTTGTCCGGGAAGTGTTACGCGCACATCGTCATTTGCGGCATTTAAACGTCATCATTTATTTAGTTCATAGGACACAAGTCCTCATATAGAGAGTCGATATCCAACAAAGAATGAACGGAAACATAGAGGGAAAACTGCCATTGTCAGTCACAGACTGCCCACGGTTAAAATACTCTCTTGGCTACAGCCATTTTTAGGTTATTGATAGATATGATAACATGCTCACATGGCCCCAATGTAAGCACCTTGTTTGTCTGTGTTGACATACGTTACTGTTGGAAAAGGAACATATTTAACTTAATTAAAGTGTAAAATGACATTTAAAAAACTGAAAATAAAAAATATAGAAATACATGTTCTTTGACTGCATGACATGCCTTGCTGTTACGTGTGTGGTGGGTGGCAGGTTTAAAGCTGGCCTGAGTTAGACTGATTACTCTATGGCTGGTGAGGCTGCACACTTGTGGGTCCTAGGCCATAGGTTAAACCAGCCACCATCAAACACACTAGATGAAAAGAGCTCTCGCAGGTTCCAACTGCTCTGTTACCTGCTAGACCTTAAACTCGGCAATACACCGGCCATGGCTTGTGGCAGCGTCAACTGCTACACTGACGTCTATAAGAATTGGAACCATATACAAAACGAATTATTGTTAGAATTAAGCAAATAAGTAACATTACAGTATGTTTTCAACCACATTTACAGTGTTATACCGTTGTACCTCCAAACTGCATGAAGTGAAAGGAAGCCACTCAGATTGTACTTTTAATCACATCACATGTTGAATGTGGGCTACATGAACAATCCCAAATATATGCTAATAATTGTCTTTGACCAGATGGAGGTCTGTGTGCGCGCATGCTTAATTGTCCGTAAATACCGCCATTTCTTCTTACTATTAAAAAGTTTCTGCTTTGGTTCTGACACGCTCAGCACTCCATTTCAGAGCACAGCAGTCACCCTTCTCCAAGCGCAGAACAGGAGGGTCAAAGGTCAAAGAGTGAATACTGAGGTCACGGTGCCAGAGGTCTTCTATAGGCTCTGTACCACTACTGCACTATGTGCAGATGGGTCGCTTTACCTATACATTCTATCACTTCAGCCAGATCACAAACAACGAACAACAATGTCAAATTAACTAAAAGGATTGTTAGGATTCACCATAAATGGCCTAAATTATCTAAATATACAAACTCTAGGATATACTGTGTATATATATATGTAGCAGGAGTCCAAGTGTTACTTATAAAAGCAGGAGTTGAAGATGGGATAGGGACAGGCTCAAATTAACCCACATTTCCTGTCTGGTTCCCCCCTGGTCTTCTCCTGCTGGCTGACCCCTCCTGGTTCCCCCCTGGTCTTCTCCTGCTGGCTGACCCCTCCTGGTTTCTCCCTGGTCTTCTCCTGCTGGCTGACCCCTCCTGGTTTCTCCCTGGTCTTCTCCTGCTGGCTGACCCCTCCTGGTTTCTCCCTGGTCTTCTCCTGCTGGCTGACCCCTCCTGGTTTCTCCCTGGTCTTCTCCTGCTGGCTGACCCCTCCTGGTTTCTCCCTGGTCTTCTCCTGCTGGCTGACCCCTCCTGGTTCCCCCCTGGTCTTCTCCTGCTGGCTGACCCCTCCTGGTTTCTCCCTGGTCTTCTCCTGCTGGCTGACCCCTCCTGGTTTCTCCCTGGTCTTCTCCTGCTGGCTCACTCCTCCTGGTTCCCCCCTGGTCTTCTCCTGCTGGCTGACCCCAAGTGTGGTCAGGTCATAAGAGCCCGGACTGACCCCCTCTCTGGAATCTTTGGCCTGACTCTGTTCCGAATCTGGGGGGGAGGTCCCTGCACTCCGAAGACAACAAGCCTGGCCTCCCATCAGACACCCCAGCCGGCCCAGCAGCGCCACCCTAAGCGCCCGACACCGCAGAGCGTATAGCAGCGGGTTGACTGCCGAGTTGACCAGACACAAGGTGCTGCAGAAGGCAAAGGCCCTCTTCTGGGCCTTGCTCAGAACGACAGAGACGTCGGCTAGCATGAAGCAGAGCACGGGGAGCCAGCACCCGACCATGATGACCAGGATGAGGCTCAGGGTCCGAGCCAGCCGGAGGTCCATCCTCATGCGGTCTTGCTGCCGTGCCCCGGACGCCCCCTGTAGGGTGGACATGAAGACCTGGTGGCGATGGGCCTTTAAGAGGATGAGGGCATAGGCAGCCAGGATGAGGCCCAGCACCAGCAGGATGCAGGAGGACCAGCTGGCCAGGTAGCCGTAGCTGATGTAGGGGAAGAGTTGGGAGCAGGGCGGGCTGAGCCTTGTCTTGCAATTCCATCCCAGCAGTGGCAGGAAAGAAACAAGGAGGGTAGTGCTCCAGAGGACGAGCAGGGCAAGGAGCGCTCGTCGCTGGGTCAGCAGCACCTTGTAGCGGGACGCCCGGTGCAGGCACAGGAAGCGGTCGAGAGCGGTGAGCAGCAGGCTCCCCACAGAGCCGGTGAAGGACATGGTGACGCCGCCCAGCTTGAAGAGGTAGGCCTTTTGGCCATCGTTGTGATTGAAGAGGTGGAAGTCGACAAAGTTTGCGGTGTAGAAGCAGCTGGCGAAGATGTCGGCCATCGCCAGGCTGCCCATGAAGAGGTAGGAGGGGCGTCGGCGCAGGTTGGCGCTTGTGGCGATGAGGCCCAGCACCAGGGCATTCTCCAGCAGGGCGATGGGTCCCGCCAGCAGGCAGATGGAGCCGATGGCCGTCTGCTCCACCGGCGTCAGAACCCTGAAGCAATCCAGGTCCCAACACTTGCTTTCATTGGCTGCATGGAGAAACACCACCTTTTACTATTCACTACTATTCAGCCATTTAGCAGACACGGTTCAGTTATTTTTAAGATAAGATAGGACTTTATTTTTTTCTTTAATAAAGAATAGGGCTTTTCATAAAATGTTTGTGCAGTAGAAGGGCACAACCAAAATATAATTAAATGAAAAAAAAATGGAATTAATCCTTGTTCACATATACTACCCACATTGTAATGGTACAAGCCTGATTGAAAACAGGCAAAGTGTTCCTTAAATCCCTTTTATCCTATTGTGGAGTGTGTGTGGTTGGTGGCTGGTTTAAGCAGCCTTTCCTGGCCTGAATCAGGCTGGTTAGACTCTGGGGCTGCTGGGTGAGACTGCGTGAGGTTACAGCCAGAGCAGGCGGTAAATACAGTTTGGGTACCTGTTGGTGTTACTGGTGTTACCTGTTGGTGTTACTGAGTCGTTCTTCGTAGTTGCTACCATGGTTATGACAGGTGGAACCCTCCCACTCCTTAGCTGGTTTAGCTGTGGTTGGTTCGTAAAGAAATCAGCATGATGAGTTTTCTAGTATAAAAAGCATACTAATAATGTTTTATTGTTCTCTCACAATAAGAGAAAAGCGGTTACAAATGCGTGATCAAAACGAAACTAATAAACCCTAATGTAGTTCCCAATCACTCAACACTGTGAACTGCTAGTGCTGTATGCTTCCCTCTTTTGGTAAGAAAGGGAATCACACATATATATATATATATATGAAGATAAAATTAGTATAGTGTCTATGTAACATATAAGCCCAGTGGCTATTTGCATCGGTGATGTTAACAGATCATTGATACTGCCTGTACCTGCCACTATTCAGCCAAGCATGTGTTCCATATTGTACCAGCAACATATATAGTTTAAGCTAGTCCCGCCACCCAGAAAATTATTAATTAATTAAATGAATCAATGATTTGGTACAAAGACTACATCGAACTAAAGAAGACTCATTATGCATTATCCAAACAAATGGAATCCATTGAAAGACATATTTAGCACTTAATTCGACTTCATGCTCGTCATTTTGACATGATTTGGTTCTAATAGTGATGTATTTTAAGCGTTTACTTACATGGGTACAAGCTGGTTCTCACACTCGTTGAGTCAGTCTGTTCTGTGCGTGCATGACCATACACGCGTCCTGGAAATGACACCACTGTGGATCAGTTATCCTCTTCCTTATTTGATGTTTCTTGTTGAAATATATGCACATGTCACAACAGCAGTGAAGTAGAACAAGAGTATACACAATATGATGAAGTAACTCCACCTCTATCCGCAATCTGGAGAGGTATCAACATGTCATATATATATATATATATATATATATATATATATATATATATATATATATATATATATATATATATAAGTCGACAAGTCAAATCAAGTCAAGTTTATTGTCACTTCACAGTTTACACAAGTATAAAGCAGTGATGTGAAAATCTTGTGTGCAATACCCGACGACAGACAGCAGTTATAAAATAAGATAAAAAATGATAAAAGATACGGCATAGGCCTTATAAACCCAGACATTTAAAATGAGCAGTCTAAGGCAGATTTGTATTGGAACTTTTTAGATTCTAAAACTTTTTAACCTGAATACTTCAGACCTGTTTCATAGTAATAAACAGAAACACATTTCAATTTGAATCATGTTAATACAACTTGGATACTTTTAAACAGAGGGTCATTTTATTCTTATTGCATTTTGACTCAACTTGACAGCATTTATACTTTTTCAAGTAATTGAGGCTTCCAGAACAGTTAACAGTAAAAAGATTACAACAGTAACAACAACAACAAGACAACAAGTCATACGTGTCACGGTTACGGCGGGTGACCGGGGGCGTGGCCAAGGCGCGGGCTTTGGCGGCGCACACACACACCTGTCGGCAATTGCCGATAGTGATTAGGTTAATGACCTCACCTGGGGGTATATATACCATGGCGTCTCTTGAGCTCGTTGCTAGATCGTACGTTGTACTCCCTGGATGACACCGTACCTGCTCTCCGGTCATTATACTTACCTGTCTACCAGTGGTGTAGTCTACTACTTTTTTGTAGTGGGTATACTGTAATAATTGTACTCATCCATCCTAGAGCGACGCCTGTCTCGAAGCAACACCTCATGAACCATCTAATGCAGGGGTCCCCAAACTTTTTCCTGTGAGGGCCACATAACTTTTCCCTTCTCTGATGGGGGCCGGGGTCAGTTTGTAACAGAAAAAGTGTGACGATCGCAGGGGTGCCTAAACGTAAACATTTATTGTTTTCCAGAAAGCCACACATAACCAAATATTAATAACCCTTTCCGGGATCCTCACAGAAAAAAAAGTTAGGAAATAAATAATAACCCTATTAATGAAATAAATAACACTATTTATGAAATAAATAATAACCAAATAATCCTCTCTGGGTTCTTCACAGAAAAAATAAAGTCGGGAAATATATAATAACACTATTTATGAAATAAATAATAACCAAATAACCCTCTCTGGGTTCTTCACAGAAAAAAAGTCCACTGAACATTAACTTTCTGTTGTGCCGTGCACAATCTTAACAGGTAAAAGTTTAGCTTAGTTGTCAGAGCAGAATCTCTTACTCAAATGACTCATATGAGCAGTCTCTCAAAGTTCTTGTGTTCCTTCCTTATAATCCTTTTGTAGGTTCCACTAGGCTTGTAGACACCGCTGTTTGCAGCTCTCTCTCATCAACTTCCCTGTGAAAACCACAAAGCAAGCAGGCTGAGAAACCAAACTAAGTGATACAGCACCTACACAGCACAATACATTTCACTACCAGTATGGTTGTGGAGATGGATTTTATCCCAGTAGATTTTATTAGGATTAAATTTGTTTATACTCAGAAAAGTGATCTTACCTATGTATGTTCATCAGTGTGAACTGATGAACATAAAAAAAATCATAATGCGTCTCTGGTATTGTCGTATCCGGCCCGCGGGCCTTAGTTTGGGGACCACTGATCTAATGCATAGGCTAGTCTTGAGGTTATGTGTTATCAACATGTCAATGTATTATAAGCATTTTTATGTGACTTTTAACTGCCAGTGACATTAACAATAAAAAAATAAAAGAATGAACAATGATGGAAAAAGCCCACTTATCTTCTAGGGTTGAATAATTAATCGAAATTTTTATCAAAATCTCAATATGGCCTACTGCAATTTTTAAGTAATACACAATAAATATGGTCATGCTACAGATGTCCTGACCCACACATCATCATCATCTACACTTAAAAAAACATCTTTGTTTCGCATAGATCTGCACAAATATCACACAATAATCATTTTAAACATGTTTTTCAATGCATTAGATATTTATTCAAACTTCTTCAGCCCTATTATCTTCCATAAATCATTGTCAAACGATGTACTGTATCAGCTTAAATGAACAAGCAAACATCCTTGAAGTGCGTATTTCTGCTTACTCAAACCATTGGCAGAAAGCTCTTAACAGATTAACTCATAACTCTTAACTCATAACATAAGTTATCATAACAGCGTTACAGAACACATCATAGTAATTAAGCCCATGCCTGTGTTTTTTGGCGGATGTATTCCTCGCTCTTTAGATGGAAATATGATTTTGTTTTGTCCTTTATATTTAATATAATTATACTCCGGGTGCTTTGTAATCAGATGTCACTTTAGCTCGGCTAGCTTCATGGCTTCTTTCACAACTTCGGAAATAAGATCTTATCTGAAATAAGATCCAGTTGTGATAGACACGGTACGCCACTGCTGTATTAATATGTAAGGTTATTTTAAACATGAAGCACGTTGTACCTCTTCTTCACCAACCAGAGCCTATTAATCATTTTCATCGTAAGAGTTCATATAATATAAGTTACTTATATTAGCACAGGTCAACGCTGTGTGCTGATGAATGTGTGGTTGTGTTTGTTGTGTCAGGGATCACATTGACAAGAAATATAAATGTAACATGTCACTGCATCTACTTTCTGTTCATTGTAGTTATATTTCTAATCTTTTAAATGATATTACTGCCGAAGATGGACCAGAAGGTTGACTTATTTTCTATATAATAACAGTGATTTAGCATGGAATCACTCTAGAGGACCTAGTACTGAGTAATGTAATAGCTATTATCTAATATTGTAGCACCTATATTTTAGCCTATTGTAGTAGGCTGATAATATAAGTATCTTATTTAATTTGAACTCTGACAATGAAAGGGGTTAATGGGCTGTGGTCCGTGAAGAAGAGGAACAACGTGCTTCAGGTTTAATAGAACATTAAATATGAAAATACAGGCTCCACTAGAAAAACCCCTTGGTACATGGAGAACTCTATCAAGAGCTGGGATGAAAGCAGGGGTGAACTGGGGCCAAAAAGCGGCCCAGGAATGTGTACCTGACCGGCCCTCTCTCCAGGGGGCGGGGATGGGGAGGCAGTGGCAACTTTAAATTTTATCAGGTTATATTTTATACTGATATTAGTAGTTTATGAGTTCATGTAACACCAGTTAGCCTACAACTCAAGGATTATAGTGTCTATGTAACATACAAGCCCAGTGGCTATATGCATATGTGATTTTAACATTAATTGTTTTTGTATTTCTGTTTTTTATTTTTGACTGTGCTAGGGGTGAATACTTAGCTTTTTTGCTTTACAATGCTTTTTCAAAGCACTGTATATTAGCTCAGCTTTTTTAGCGTTTTTTAATGAAATATGGCATTAAAACGTTCAGAATAATGTGATTATGTGACAATGCTGAACCAGATAGCTTTGAGATTAAATTTAGTTATTTCGATTATGAAATACAAAGCTTCTTCGATTGTTCGAAAGTTCACATTGGAATTTGAAACTAATAGCGTGCTACTAGCAAATAAACAAAAAACGTTCATACTTATGTGTCCAAATGTACAGAGCCCCTAAAGTCCCAAACCTTAATATATTTATATATTAATATATTATCTTGTGCGCACAAGATACTAACTTGTTCCCAGAAGATAAATAACTTGTGTGCACAAGTAGTTTTGTGTTATAAGGTCATTTCTGCTTTAAAGACCACTGTTGCAATTATGAGTTTGCTGCTTTCTCAAGTAGGCTTTGTTGAAATATGGTGACATTCATTGCTTTATTGTGACAGTCAATTTGCTATGGTGTAATACATTTGTGGTGGGTGAACTTGTTGAAGATAGCTCATAGATAGCTCACAGATAGTGTTCATGCCAGCCTAAACAGAACCTGTCAGACATTTTGCAAAACTCTTATGTTCATTGTTTAGTGCCCATATTTTTAACGTGCAGTTGCAAATAGTTCTGTGCAATATCCATGAATGTCTATATTTTATAATAGGGCAGTCTTAATTTGCTCCCTTTGCTTTTCAGCACCATCCTAACTGTGTGTAGCGTGTTTAGGTAGCTCCATTTAGCCACACAAACAACTTGCCCAGCCCACCTTAGGCCCACAGTCAATGAGGCCACATGCATATGTGTCTGATTGACAGGTGACAGCCAACAGCTAAAGGGAAAGGGGCGTGATAATGATTGGCACATGATTGCCACTACTAGTGAAACTATCAGAAGGCATAGGCTTATTCATATTAAAGGCCCAAACCACCTTGTGGGCCATTGTGGTCACAACGCTGTGGGCCGTCTTGATAACTGCTGCAGTTTTTGACCCGGCGGCCCAACGGTCAAACTCCCGGATGCCCGGTGTGCCGTCAGACCAGAAAGCCACCCACCCCGACCCCGGACTGTTCCCCCCCTGCCCTCTAGGGGGAGCCTCCAGGCTCGAAAACAGCTTATTCTCCGGCCAAGCTGTTGTCCGTCTGAACCGTTCTTTTAATACATCCATGGTCTGAACCTGGTATACAACTTTGCCTTGATCGCGATCGAACGGTTTTGTTTGCCCTGCGTCTGATCGTCCTGTCGCGGTCAGACTTCCTGTCGATCGTCCTGTCGTGTGTGTCGTAGTTGTTGATTTCCCTCTATGTTTAACTTCAAAGTTTAACAAACTATGTTGAACTAACTTTGTTCAAAATGTCCCACTTTTTTTCGACTTGTCGCCTTTGTTCGTCCTTTTATGATTTGTTTTTAAGACTTTTTGGTTTTGAACCGTCTTTGCCTCAGGAAATTGGTCCTAACATCACTCATAAAACCTTTGGTCTTTCTTAGCAGGGGGTCTTTTTTACGGACCCATTATAAACCCCTTTTGCTCCAGTCCTGGTTCTCCAGGGGTGGAGGGCCTCCACCCCCACCCCCACCCGCTGCAGAAGATGGGGTCTAGTTACAGACCCCATCTTGGCCCTGGCCGTCTGGAATTATACCAGAAATGAATATGAAAGGATGTGACACTTGTTGTTATTGGCGGAAGGGTGGTATTATTGTGAATTATGTGTTAAACCAGCAATCAACATATACTACCCTACACTGCTCCCTGGGCAGCTGTATATACAATAGCTCCTGAAACTAGGATGGGTTAAATGCCGAGAAACCCATTTCACTGTGTGTGTGTGCATGGAGGTGACCAATAAAGAGGATTCAATCCTCCAGTCCATTAAATATGGACATATAAAACAAGGTATCAACATAGAGTGTATGTATTCCTACAAAACAATGAATACATCTAACTATGTTATGAACATAAAGAATATGTATTATGTAGGTATTATCCAAAGGGACTCATACAGTATGCGAGGCTGAGGCCAATCAAAAACTACAAATAATACCATAATATTATTTGAATGCATAGTAGGAGTTATTGAATTGTAGATAACATACATATGAGCCATAAGAGAACTGAGCACTGCCAAGCACTAACACGGACGGTTTTGTGTAAACACAATACTGTATTGCATCAATACTACACTATTTAGTTACATGTTAACATCCCACCGCACCTTTGTGTATATATATATATATTTGCAGTACTTGTACATAAATATATTTGTACCCATATTTGGCAGTTGAAATCTGTTTATTTAGTTTAGTTTCGTTTTTTTAAATAATGTATACTTACAATTGTTGTTATTTGTGTAAAGAGAGAAGTGTGTTGTACTTGTGCAATGACAATAAAGACATTCTGATTCTAATGTCAGTACTATAACGGTATGCAGTATATATTGAGATTAGATGAGATTCAACTTTATTGTCATTGCACAGTACAATACAACAAAATCTAGTAAGCCTCCAACCAGATGTGTCTCCAATGTTAAGGTAAGTAACTTACAAGGTAAGTAAAGACTTACGGTAAGCGCTAATACTCCACTTCACACCAAACTAACATGTCTAAAGACAGTTGGACTGCTCTTCTGGCAGTCGAATGAATATTCAACCTCACTCTCCCCACCTTCTGACACACCCGGTGCTGAAACTCCAGCCTGTTCACACTGTGTTAACAACTGATAAGAAGGTGTGGGTTGTTGTGAACATGTGGTTCCAGCGGCAGACTGGCCATCGGGGGTACTGGGAGTTTTCCCAACAGATACCATAGATGGCCCACAGTGTTGTGACCAATGGTCCCCAAGGTGGTATGATAGCCCCCAAGGTGATATGATGGCCCCCAAGGTGGTATGATAGCCCCCAAGGTGATATGATGGCCCCCAAGGTGGTATGCCCCAGGTGATATGGCCCCAGGTGTATGCCCCAAGGTGATATGATGGCCCCCAAGGTGGTATGATAGCCCCAAAGGTGATATGATGGCCCCCAAGGTGGTATGATAGCCCCAAAGGTGATATGATGGCCCCCAAGGTGGTATGATAGCCCCAAGGTGATATGATGGCCCCCAAGGTGGTATGATAGCCCCCAAGGTGATATGATGGCCCCCAAGGTGGTATGATAGCCCCCAAGGTGATATGATAGCCTCATCCAAGCTCTTTACATACTTCTCCATGTACCAAGGGGTTCCTACTAGAGCCTGTATTCATATGTAATGTTATATTAAACATGAAGCACATTGTAGCTGCGGTTGACAAGACATATTAATGTAACATGTCAATGTCTATTAAGATTTAATTATGCATCTACTTTCTGTTGATTGTAGTGTTCTTTTTTTTATCTCACTTTAATTATATTACTATTTTCTTATTATATTTTATTATATCCTGTAGTTTCTGTTGTGGCACATTTCCTGTCTGGGGATATAAAGTACATATTTTCTTGACTCATAAGTCAAGGTGAACTTACCAGTAGTGTTGTTTGTAGTTTAAAGACACACTCCATCCCCCATCATGCTCTGCTTCTCCCAGATTCTTACCTTGTGTGTTTTGTCTCTAGTGGTGCTTGACCTGTGCCATGGCGGCTGCCAAGCTGCTTCTGGACTCCAGTATCAGGTCGTGGGTGGTGCAGCGCATCGCCTTCATCACCTTCTCCATGTGTGTGCTGCGTGACTAGGTCAGCCAGCTGCTTCTCCACAGCTACCAGAAGATGGACCTGGATTAGGTCTCTGACAGGTGACTGTTACTCTATCATCTCAACGTTCATTTGAATGTGTGGTCTAGTGGTTAGGGAGTTCCACTCTCAGCCAAAAGACTGTGAGTTTGATCTTATTCTGTTTCTACAAAATCATCAAATGGACCGGATTAAACAGATACTCCATGGCTACTGATGTTAACTATAGTTTAGCAAAAATAAATACATTGCCAGGGAGACCAACCTCAGCGGGACTTGAACCCATATCTCCAGGGTCACAAGCTTACTCCACTAGGCCAAAGAGACTCTGGCTGACACATGGTCAGAGGTCATATTTGACGTTTAATTTCCCCGAAATATTACTTTTCCAAAATGAAAATGTTGCCCACCTCTGTGAAACTTGAACCCGTATCTACATTGATAGGGTTGATAGGCACTAGCTCACTCCACTGGGCCACAGAGACGCTGGCTGTGACATGGTCAGCGGTTATATTTTATATGACAATGAACTTGATCGCTGGGTTTCCAAAAGTAAATGGTTGAAACAGCCGCACACACTCAAGTTACACATAAATACACACGCAAACTTGACATGTTAGTTGAATTGACCCAAACATCCTCTCTGTCCCTTAGAAACAAAAAGCACAGGAGGGTTAAATGTACGCAAATACATGTTTGATGGTTTCCCTTCTTCCCCCCCCCCCCCCCCCGGGGACAGAGGTGTTTAACAGCACACATCCACCATGGGTTTCTTAAGAAACACAACCCAGCTGGTCTCTTCGCCGGTTAGTGGTTGATCTTTGGTACAGGCAGTATCATTGTATTATTAGTAAGTTTCTAGCCTGGTAATTGGTGGGTCCAAATTACATTGCACCATCAGTATTTGTATTGGTAATATAGTCCAATATGACGTTAAAATGCATACTCTTTAGTCAAATAATGTGACAATCTCCCCATCCCTGCCCTGCACTTTTGCCCCCAGTCCTGTGTGGTTCTGTCTGTATGTTGCTGGCTATTTTAGCACATACTATTTCTCTTATTTTATTTCTGTATTCCTTAACACAGCAATGGTCTCAAAGGGCTTCCCAGGCCCACATTATTTGCCAACCCCTTAACCTAAAAATGCTACAAAAGCACAAATTATTATTAATTTTTTTACAACATTAAGATATTCTTTCTTCTTCTTTTTATTTATGTGTTAATATTTTCCCTTTCCCTGGCCTTGCGATCTCGAGAGAGAGAGAGAGAGAGAGAGAGAGAGAGAGAGAGAGAGAGAGAGAGAGAGAGAGAGAGAGAGAGAGAGAGAGAGCGAGAGAGAGAGAGAGAGAGAGAGAGAGAGAGAGAGAGAGAGAGCGCTGTGTGACGTCTACTATTACGGCTTGTTTACACTCCCTAGTACTCCCGGAGGGCACTCCCTAGTGCCCTCCGCCAGTCAGCGCAGAGCAGTGGGACGTCCTCCTCCACTTTGACCTACTTTTGGTCTCACCCCACTTTCCCTACACCGTCTACTTATGGGTGGGGTAGGCCCGGCCCCCTGCGCGGCCTTATGTGGAGGTAAATAACAGCGTGTTGGTCTGTAGGCGTGACCAAACCGACTTCAAACCCGGAGACTGAGGTCTCTATGGCGAGAAGTGACGACGACGGTGTGCAGTTTAGAAACCTGTTATACATGGCTTTGATTATACCTCATCAATACCAAATTCAGTTGAAAATACTTGGCCATCTGTGTTCAAGATATATGTATGTAATATATATATATACTAACCAGCTTTATCCTACAAAACGCCATGGCTTTGTCCAACATGAACACATATATATATATATATATGTTCATGTAGGATAAAGCCATGGCGTTTTGTAGGGTAAAGCTGGTTAGTTGATGACTGTACTTGTGAATTATTTTGAGGGTTGGGAGGCAGTGTTTGGCAGTTAGCCAGTGAATGACACCACTAGAAACAGGTGATAGTTTTAGTTAGAGGTCAGAGCACACAATCTTTATAACCCAATGACGCTCCTAACTAAGGCCAAGGTTTGACTTCTGAATGCATTCTTGTTGTTTAAAACTGGTGAAGCTGAAACTTGTGAAGCGGAAACTGGTGAAAACTTCCTTAATTTCCCTCGGGATAAATAAAGTTAACTTGAATTATCTTGAATCTTGAAAGAATGGAACTGTTTGGCATTGTGAATCGCAAGTAATTATTTGTGTCTCACACTGATCAAACAATCTTTTCAATAGGGAATAAGGGAATTAAGAACATAGCTCCTGAAACAGTTTCATGAGAAAATATGAAATATAAACAACAGAACAAACAAAGTGAGTGAGATAAGGCAGGGAGAATATCTTAGGACAGAGGCTTTAACTACTAGTCCCCCCCACATGTAGCAGCTGCATACACTTTGGTCCTTTGGGAGATTTATGGCTTCAAACCAGCCAAATGACCTAAGACATGGACGAAAGAATTCACAATATATCAGATAACAACTCAAAAACCATGTGCCTACTCGTGTGTACTAATTTAACCAGTGTTTTACAGGTTTTTTCAAATGTTAATGATTCCAGATTGTGGGTAGCTTTAATGATGTTGTTGCTTGCTTCCTTGTTTTGAGCAATAGGAGCCAACTAGTAAGTCGTTATTCGCTTAGAACATAAACGAAACACTCACAATAAAAGGAGACCGATACGCTAAAAGGGGGGGACATATAAGCGAAACTAGTTTCTCAATTGAACGCGAAAGGCTGTGAACATTTGTGTTATTTTCCTTGTGAGGAAGTGGCCCCCCCTCAACAAAAGAAGAGACGGTGGGGGCAGGGTTCCACTACGTCATCGGTCTGGCAACAAGCGTAAGTAGTGAGTCGGGTCCACCGCGTCGGTGATTGGCTGGTTCTTCCGTCGAGGCGACGCGCGATTGGTGGGAACTCGGCTGTAGCTCGCGCTCCATTATATATAGCGACATTAAAGATTCCATTTTGTTGCAGTCGTTCCGAGTCGGGAGGAGAGGAGAGGAGAGAGATAGGTACTCGGGAGAGAGAGAGAGAGATATCCACGGAATTAAGGAGCTTGTTGGGGATATAGTTGACTTATTAGTGTGTGAGGAAGTCACAAGAGGTGTTCTAAAAGCTGGTGTATTTTGACGAAGGGCTCTCAGAACAATCCTAAAGCCCTGAGGGAGGAAGTCGGTAAGAAAAGCCTTTTCTTTTTGAGCACGGTCGCCATATTGTTTTGAGTTTACTCTTCTCTTTGTTTTGGTTGGGCTCCGAGTAATGTGAGCCCATATCGTGTAAAAAAATAATAATAATGTCCCCCCCCCCCTCTCGATTGGAAAACGGTTTGTTATTATTTAGTTCGGTGTTTTATAAAATTACACTGTCGTGAAAAATAACAAAAACAAGGAATCTTTTTTTTTTTTTTTTTCTCCGAGGCACACAAACAACATGGTGGGATTAGTCAGCCACGTAACGCACTGTTGTTGTCACTGTTATTGTAATTTAACGCTTATTTAAAAGCTGTATCATCCCCCTCCCCGCTCCCATCGAGACATGTCGAATTACTGACATATTGACATTTGAATAGTGCAACAAAAACAATTGTACACGTCGAATATCTCGCTGGTCTTTGTTCGATCATGACGCACTTCGCAATTTTTTTTGAAGCCAAAACCGTGTTCGCGCGCCTCCTCGACCAACAACCTACCAATTAATAACGTACAAGTGTAATTGAAATTGTCCCTTTTATTTATGTTTTTTGTTAATTTTTTTTAATTTTTTTTAGCTTTCGACTTCCTGGAGGAGCATCGTGCGCCGAGTCGAATTGATGTTCAATTCGGCTTCACGGGAAAACAGCGCTCCGTGGCACATGATCACTACTCTACACCTGGCCGGACCCTTGAGTGCAGGCAGAGGTAGACGGACTACTCGGCGGACCTGGAGCCCGAATAGGAGGAGAGATCTCGGTTCAAACATCACCACCACCAGCAGCAGCAGCGCCATCACAACAACAAAGAGGTAGGCTGGGAGGCTTGTTTTTTTCTTCCCCCTGCTGGTTTCGGTGGGGGTGGGGTTGGGGTTGACGTCACTAGACGGTGTTTTCTTGCACGTAGACCCACAGCCTTCTGTCTGTCTTGTGGTTGCATCACGGGGTATTTTTAGTACACGATACCGTTACACCCAATATGTTTATCAACGATCTTGTTTCCCCCAAACCTGGATAAACAATTATTGATGATTTATGTGTTTATCATGAGTCTAATCATGTGATCAAATAGCCATTTCCAAGTCAAAAGGAGTATTTTATGATACTGTCATTTGTATACTTATTTAACTATTCTGGAGTGACTAGTGAGTGAGCATTCCATTTGACTTTTCACACAAAGACATCTTAATCCAGGACCACAAACCTTGTGGAGAACTTGCAAGTCTGTATTGGCTCCTTGTAGGAACCGATCTAGATAGGACGGTGTTGCATGGACATTGCTGACCACATTGTTTGTAATTAATGGAGTGCTTTCCCAGAGACTAATTACAAAGGGAGGTAACGTCAGATTGAACCCTGGCGTTTCAGTGTCTCGATGCTGGTTCACTTTTTACCGGGGTACTGTGCTTATGCTGCACAGTGCATACCTACCCTCTTCCGGTGCAGGTGACGTTTGATGCACTGAATCGCCACATTTAAGCTGAGTTTTAGAGCTCAATAAATCCAGATGCACCTATGAAAGATGTCGATTTTCTGCAGAAGTAATTTTTTTTTAATTGTCTTGAATAGACAAGCCGAGCCTATTTGAATTACCCGTCGCCGTGCAATTTATTTAGCCAGCTCTTTCTTGTGAAGATTGTATGTTGAACTTACTTCAGGATGTGTTTTTCTACAATCGTTTAGTTTACTTCCTACCCCGCGGTAAAGAAATTACCCAAGGTACTAACTGGCGTTGCTTTTGTTGCAGGTGACGGCTAGCCTGACAGTCATGGGAGGCGGAGAGAGGTATAACATTCCAGTGTCGCACCCAGAGCGCCTGCTGCCAAAGAAGAACAAGCAGAGAGGGCGGGACCAGAGCGTCGCCATCGCCGTCGCCGCAGTGGCCTCCACGGGCATCATGGGAGGCCTTCACAACCATCGGCGCGGGGACAAAACCGCCGCCTACCCCCGCTCCCCCGAGGCGCGGCAGGCCGCGTCTGCGGAGAAGAAGGGCGCGTCGGTGCGGTTTGCCACCAGCTACGACCAGAACTGGGAGGGCGCGGTGTCCCACCTCAACACGCTGCTGGCCACCCAGGGGAGCCCCAAGTTCGCCGGGCCCAAGTTCAGCGAGCCGCCCTCCCCAAGCGTGCTGCCCAAGCCCCCTAGCCACTGGGTGTCCTTCCCACTGCGCTCCTGCGACAGCCGCGAGATGATGGCCTTCCAGCTCAAGAGCCTCCTCAAGGTTCAGGCCTGAGACGCTCACCCGTGACCTTTTTAGTTCGAGCCAACGCATGAACTGAGGCTCCGCGGGGGGCCAGCCGCCCGACCGCAACGCCGCGGCACTGTAACGATCTTGGCGCATTTCAATTGACTGACGAGGGGCCGGATAGGCGGTGGGTTTTACTGCCCAATGTTTTACCCGGTGCCTCTCGATCAATACTATGATCGGTTACAGCTCTGCTGTCTTGCTGCTGGGCGACTGACACCTGGCGGAGTCTATTTCTCTTAAACGGACGATGGACTGGATTCCCTTTGTGCTTCTGCTCTTCTATTTTGTTTTGCTCCTGGTCTCTCCTGTGGCCCCTACAGCAGGACAGGTTTGCTTCCCTCTCAGGTTTATCAAAGTAAAGGCATCGGCCCGCAGCACACCTGTGCTTCTGGTCTAATGCACATCCACTTTGTAGCATTTATTATTACAGTTGATTCTCTTGGTTAGGTTGATCAGTTAGTATTATTTTTTTTACTTTTTATTCGGACCCAGTTATTTTGTAATTTTGATCTTATTCTGAAAAACGCTTAACAGGGATTGCGAAAGATGTAGGAGGCGTATCCTGAGGTCCCATCAGAACCCTGAAACTGGAGGATAACCAGAGCCCACGGCGCCGAGCCTGTGACTCTCAACTCTTGTATTATTTTTAAAATGCGCTGTGCGCACTGCACTATGGGAGTTGAGCTCACGCTGGGTCTGCGTCCTCTTATCTCTTCATAATTCTGTCAGTCAGTGTGCTTTGAAAGTATGTGTGTTCACCAAAGCCAGAGTTTAGCTTTGTCATTTTCTCTGCTATCTCCTCCTTGCAGTCGTCCCGGCGGGTCACAGTGCCATATCGACCTCCCGGGCGGTCGCCGCAACCACGAGCCTCAGGGGTCTTCTCGATAGGCCAATCAGAACTGTTGACTCCCCCCCCCCCCCCCCCCCCCCTCGGTTTCCTTGGTAACAGGCAGCAGCAGTGCAGACCCTGCGGAAGAGGGTGTGCCTGCAAAGCGGACAGTCCAGGGAGACAAGCAGTGTAACCGCCTGGACGGTAACAGTCTGCTCTGCTCCAGAGGCGACTCGTCTGCTCTGCTGCTGTGGTTTCTACCGGGGGAGGTAGTGGAAGGTGCCCCTGGAACTTTGCTGGAGGGCAGCACCAGTGTGAATGTGTTTACATTTTAAACAGGAAGTCTGGAAGAGTGTCCTGTCGGCCATCTACCAAACCTACAGAATCTCACTGCCGCTATCCCACCATTTCTTGCACTGCAATCAGACGCTTACCCGTGGTTGGCACGGGCGGCGGCTGCGTAGACTATCTCCCCCCCAACCCCCTCTGTGGGTCTGTGTTCTGGGTGAGGCCTCTCTATACCCCCCTCTTTTACAGACGGAAAAGCTGTAGTCGCCAACCTGATAGGCTGGCAAAACAAAATACGAGAGCACGAGATGTTGAAGAGCCATGTATATAATGAAATGTATAAAAATACTTGTAGCATATGTACATTATGCAGGCTGATTTTACGCCCTGCGTGACAAAGTATTTTTAGTAAAACACTGAATGTATGACATGTGCTACGACATGTCTTTACTTCAAATGCTGAGAGTTATTTTTGTTAAAAAAAGAAAAGAAAATCCATGCATAGCATTTGTCAGCACCCTGCACTGTATTCTCTCGCCAGTGGTCTTGCACATATTTTTTTTATTTTTCTACAGTGTAGGGTCAGTGATGCAGGAAGTGCAAGATGAGAAAATCTAAAACTGAACCAATTCGGCCTCTGGAGACTTTTGCATGTATGACCCAAACTTGTTGTGCTGTTCTTTTAAATATGATGATGATTTTAACTGGCAGATGTATTTTTCCACTTGCTCATTTGTGCCTGATAAGAAATGTTGAAAGCCCGGTTTTCCCCACTATTGGACAAGTTTAAAAGTGTCTTGCCCAGTAATTTAAGTTACCTTTTTAAAGCCAAATTTGTCCACTATTGTAAGGTAACTTTCTAAAGCCAAATTTAGTTTGCTGTTAAACTTTGACACTATCTCCCCCACGTTTGAAGGTAAACTTAAGAATAATTTGCACAATATTGTAGAAGCTAAATAGCCCCCCCCCCCCCAGACTGAAGGTATTTTAGTCGTTAGTTTTTTGTTTTTGTGCCCGAAATGCCAAATTCAATTCTTGGTCGATCTTCCGCCAGCTGACAATTGAATTTGTTGTATTTGGTATTCATTGCTGTACAACATTTGCTTTTTTCCCCCTTGCTGATTTTGTTAATATGTTGTGAAATGTCTGTCATGCATGCAAAAGTCTCCAAAACAATTAGAAAAAAAACCAATTGGCTGTTAATTTGTCCCCCTTGTTCGATGTCACCGTTATCAAATGTTTGCCCACATGTACAATTTGGCGTTAATTAGAAAATGTGAACAAAATGCACTATTTACTATTGGTTTAAACAAAAATATTTATACCAAAAAAAATAAAATCCCCTCCCCTTAACCCCTAATTTTGTTGTCTGCCTCTTGACTTGATCCGTGCTCATGAAAACTTCTGATGAGTAGAATACTAAAGAGAACTGACTAGTGTTTTGACTGATGTCCGGGTCAGTTCATCTAGCCCATAAACATATCTTCAATACACTAAGCTGAATATCAAGACCTCTGGTTAAAGGCAAGTATTGTGTATTAACCACAGACCAGCACTAATTGACATGGCCTGTGAATAATGTTTCAAAATCAATCTTTACATTTGGCAATTTATTTACCAATACAGAAAGTGTTAAATCTAACTTGAGAAAAGAAGATTGTTCTCCCAATAGTAGGCTGTGTCCACAAGCACAACTTGTAGAGAAAAAAAAACAGCATACATTGAATCAGAAACCACTTAATGGCTGCAACGGAACAATACTGTCTAATTGAGAAACATTAAGTAGAAAAATATCATCTTGGGGAAACTGGGAAAGTTCTTAAGCAATTTTACCAAATAATCATGACATCCGACTTGGACTAAAGATGCACATGGGAGATAGCACTGTCACCTAGCTACCACCGCTAACTGCATCACAGATTCTTAAAGACCAGATGGATGGACTGCTGGCAGATTAGTGGCCGTCTGCCTTGTGCCTGGCCCAGGAGCGTGATCGCGAGCGGGAGTAGGAGCACTGTGGCGAGCGTCGGGAGCTCTGTTTCTGGGGCCCGGAGGAGTGGAAGTCCTGAACCGGACTAACGGAGCGGGACCGACTTCTCCTGGCTTTGGACCGGGGTCTGGTGGAGCGAGACGCAGAGTAGCTTCGGGATCCTGGCCCCTGAGGGGGTCCGTGGTAGAGGTCCTGGGGAGGGGGCCTGAGGAGATGCTTACTATTAAGTCATTTAGCAGACACTGAAGCCCATCCATCAATGAAATAGTCCACTATATAGACTATTTCAAACAAATCGTTTTTGCAGTGGAACTTCTCATGTGGTGCACTATAACCTTTCAAGATTTTTTATTTGCCATGTCATGGTATGTCACATACCATGGCACCGTATTGATAGCATCATGAATACAGTGCAGTACAGTGCAGGTGCCTTTGATGAAATGACAATAACTAGGTTAAACAAAATGAAAACCTTGTGATACATGGCAGTGCGCCACCCTGTGGCTGTGTATGTATTATGCAGTATTACATGTCACATATAGTATAATGATAAAATAGGAGCTCACGCTAGGAGTACCATTAAGCATTTCTGAAGAAATTTGAATAATGGAGCTAGAGGAGGAAGTACAAACTTAGTCATGTTTAAATATATTTTGTAATAGGACATGTAGAAGCATCCATCTATATCACAATAGACATTCTCCAAAAGAGAAAATAGCATATCAGGAACAAACTGGAGGCCTAGATTGGGTTGCACCAGCTATGCATAACTTGGTTACTAAGTCAGTGCGTTAAGTCCTTAGGTGTCCAAACGTTTGCACAGACCACAAATACGCAAGTAATGAACCAACTAGTAACAACATAGTAATGAGCTTAAGTTAAACTTCAGCAGTTTGTTGTCGCTTCAATGTGACGGCATAACGAATCCAGAAACTACAATGTAAAGCCCTTGAGGGGCACATGGCATCGCCTGTTTTGTTGTACTCATGTACTCATGAATAGAATAGCTCTGATGTTAAAAAAAACAAGTTAAAAGGATCAACCCGCACAGTATTCCTACTACCGTGTAGGAACAGGCTGCCGCACTGTGCATAGAGCGCTGTGGCCCGAGCCACCCTCCACTAGAGTTATATGAATTTTATTATTTGGCTGATTCTTTTTTAACTGCCACCGTTTACACCTGCTCTATGCTATATGTTAGGTAAATATTTAGTAGCAAAGTGCTACATAGGAACTAGTTTGTGTGGTGCAACCGGTCTTGGTTGAGTAATGTATGAGCGGCAGGATAGCTCAGTCTGTTTGGACTTCGGAAGGTTGCCGGTTCAAGTCCCCGAAACACCTGGGCACGGTTGCCCTTGAGCAAGGCATCAGACCCCTACACTGCTCTCCAGGCAGCTGTGTATGCAATAGCTGCCCACTGCTCCTGATACTAGGATGGGTTAAATGCAGAGAAACAAATTTCACTGTGTGTTTGTATGCATGTGACCAATAAAGAGGAAATCTGGAATCCTCCAGATTTAGATTTTAGACGTGTAAACCCTTAGTAAAACCCTGCGTTCTAAGTAGACCATGTGTGAACAGTCCTGGTGTGTGAACAGACCTACCCTTCATTGTCTGGGGTCCGGCTGTGCCTGTGGCGGCCAGATGAGCGAGACCTGGAGGAAAGGAGGAGGCAGATTGGTTTAGTGTATAAGCAGACGTAATGCTTTACAGTCATTTTAAACACGTTGACAAACTAGAGAGCGATTGGCATTAGTTGTGTACGTATGTACAATCATATATTGACATTGCCATATCAATATATTCACAACTTTCACTAACCCAGGTGTTTTTACCTCCACCATCGAAGGTGGACCGGAGATTATGTTTTCTGTTTGTTTGTTAAGATAACTCAAAAAGTTATGTACAGAATTTGACTTAACACTTGGTGGTTAGATTACTTATGGGCCAAGGAACGGTTGAATCGATTTTGGCGCAGATCCAAATCCGGATCCAGGGGACTTTTTGGTGTGGCGGAGGTACGCGCTGTACGGAGGGCCCTCTAGTTTGTATTGTTCTGAACTTACTCTCGCGGGCTGTTGGACCTGCGCGGGCGCCGGTCATAGCCGGGGCTCGGCGAACGGCGGCGATCGTGGCTGCGGCTCCGGGAGCGTCTCCGCCGACTCTCGCGGTCTCCGTAGTCGTCGTCGTGGTCGTCGTCGTGCGGCGAGGAATCCTTGGTCTTCATCTGATTCGGAGCTGGACAAGGGGAGGAAGGAGGAAAGAGCAGTGAGACAAGCTAGCCGCAGCTACAGCCGGCTCAGCTAAGCTCTCTCGCCTGGTCGTGAGGGGTCTGGAGGAAAGCGCGTACTCTTGCGGTCTCCCTGGGCGAACTGGATCTCGATCTGGCGTCCACAGATCCACTTGCGGTCCAGGTTATGGAGGGCGTCCTCTGCGTCGCGAACATCTTCAAACTTGCTATGTTATGTTAAGGTTGTTTTTTGGGCGTGGAGGATCAACACAGTGGGGACAGAGGAAGCAATAGACTAATATCTCCAAGGTTAAAGCTTTGGATTTCAACACAACCGGTAAATTCATCAGGCAGTTAATAAGACTTCATTTGAGCAGCGGCATACTAATATGACCACCATTTGTATATACAAATCAATCAAATCAGAACTTCAGATCAGATTGGCCCAATTGGAGTGATTTAGGCGTGAAGACACAATAAGACAAAAATATTTGTGGTAGATTCCTACAGGTGGGATTTGGTAGGATACAAACCATTGTTTCCTGCTTGTCTTTGCCCAATAAAATCTTTTTTCATTCTTTCTTTCTTTTCCTCCCTTTGGACAAAGGGCAGCCTGGGGCCATCTCTCTTTCTCCTCTTTGTCTCTTCATGCCTTTGGTTTTATGCTCCACTATGAGCTGGTCGCTTGGGGTCTTTGGCTTCAAGCTACTCTCAAACTGTGTGTGGGGCAGCTCCGACTGTATCTTTACCATGTCTAAGGCAACAACAGAAGAGATCAGCGTTAGCAACATCCTTTAAACAGGACAGCAATAGGCGAAAACAGTTCTGTTCCTCCTGCTCACATTAAACATGCAAAACATTCATTATATATGCAGGACGACACATAAAATCAACGAATCATCCAATATCTGGACACAGGAGGTGACAGGTGGTCCCCGGACATCAAAAGCTCAGAGGTGGTCTGGTCCTCGGCCCACTTGAGCACTTGGTTAGATCCGAGGGGCATAGAAAGGATATTGAATGTACGAAAATCCTCGGGGTCGTCGCGTATAGTAGTCAAGCGGGATGTAGACATCCACAACAGGCCCATAACGACCAAACTCACGACGTAAATCCTCTGGCCTAAAGTGTCATGGAATACATTGAAGGACATTGGTGGTTGACTCGCGCTCCTCCAGACTGAACCACGGGGTGGTGGTTAAACACGGAAGTATTTGTTAGGCCTTTTTTTTTGGAGTGACATCGAGTACATAATGTACTTTATGAGACAGAATAACACACTTTTAAGTCTCTTGGATATGTGTCTTCACCCTCAAGTGCAGAAGCACCGCCACCTTTGGAAACATGGCTGACGGCAGTATGGCCGTTTGGTTTACACCTAAGGGAGTACGACTATGCACATAACGCACGATACGAATAAGAAATAACATTAATGTTCCAGCAAGTAAGCATTCACACAAGACTACGTCCAGGCGCTGCCATTTTACAGCACTGAGAAATATATATATATATAAATATAAAATATAAATCCACCACCGATGTTTTTAAAATACATTACCTGGACTCGTCGGAGATGTTCCGCACGAACAGAGAGCTGTTCGGAGGTCTAAGGTACCTCGTCATTTAGTCAGAATGTATATATTTACTACGAGTATCTAGGAGTAGCAGTTTAATGAGTTCGATCGATGATTCGGGGCCACAGAAGAACGACAACAATGACTGCGCATGCGCCGTAGAATGGAGAGAGACACGCCCCCCCACAACCCCCCCCCCACACACACCACCACACACCACACACACACACACACACACACACACACACACACACACACACACACTAATGTCAACAAACTCCTTCTGTAAACACCTCGAAATCGATTATGAGGACAATGATTTATTTGATTAATTTTTTTGGACTTCGGTGCAATGTGTGGGTAGAGTAAGTGTGCGAGAGGCCAAAAAGGCTAACCCTACACCATATATATAGTATATATATATATATATATACCATATATATACCATATACAGAACAGATTGAGCTGGAGGTACTGCTGCTGGGTCGAGGTGGGCTTAGACCAGTGTTTCTGGTCTATAAGTGGGGTGCACGTCTCCATTGGGAGAGTACTGGGGATGGAAGGGCGGGCCAGTGATAACATCGTTTTTGGCTTAGTTTCTAATCGCCCGACTAACCCGGTGTTCCCGTTTAATGAAAACATTGTCTGCAAGGGTGTTACTTCTGTTCTCTCTCTGTTCTCTCTCCCACGCGGCTCCACCCTGGCTCTCCCCCCACTGTCCCATCTTTGTCGGAACATGGCCCTGGCCTGCTTCTAAATTCAGTGACCCGCCTGCCTGCGGGTCCTTTAGCCGGCCTTGAGACCAAGGCTGGCTAAAGGACCCCTGCCAGGCCCCCCCCCCCCCCCCCCTGGTAACGGAAGAGTTAGGATTGAGTCACAGAACAGACGTTTGAGAGGCTATCAGGCTTTTATTTAATAGCTGAGTTTACATCTTCTTACTCTTTCTGACCAGGGTGGTTGAGCCCATGGTCAAAGTCTGAAATGGAACAAGAGAGACAACCATGAATATGAGTACATATGGTATTACATATATATATATATATATACACTGTAATAAGAGGTATTACTTATATTTATAGCGATGACAATGAGGGCGGTGATATTTATTATTAAATATACTATACTACTACTACTACTACTACTACTACACTCTTAAAACAAGTGGTACATAGAACCTCGAAAAGTTCAATTCCTCCCTTCATATTTAGACCCGTGGAAAAGGTTCTATGTTCTATCAACCCTTTTCTGCCATGGAAATAAACGTTACTGATTAAAAAAAGGTTCTATATTGAACCTTTGTGGGTTTCCAAATGTTGATAACTAATGAAGCTTAGAGGTTAGAGAGAACCATATGGTTCAATATGGAACCTTATGGAACCTGGGGGTTCCAGAGGTCTTAAACCTTTGGAGGTTTACAAAGAGTGTACAAATAGTGACTAGAAATTGGTGTTTTATGAATAGAGTAAGATAACATTGAGTCATTATTTTTTCTTCTTCTAATGATGTCATTGTTTTGTGTGTGTGTGTGTGTGTGTGTGTGTGTGTGTGTGTGTGTGTGTGTGTGTGTGTGTGTGTGTGTGTGTGTGTGTGTGTGTGTGTGTGTGTGTGTGTGTGTGTGTGTGTGTGTGTGTGTGTGTGTGTGTGTGTACAGGAGGAGCACCTCAATCATCTCCCCTCCCTTCAGCTCCTGCACGTGGTGGAACTTTCCGGTGTCGCAGACCATCTTGCCTCCCGTCATTGTGACAGTGCACTGAGAGAGACACAATATTATAAATGATTATTATTATATATTATTATAAATATAAAAACAATTATAAAATTACTATTATTCATAATAATAATAATAATAATACATCATTATACCACAGGTACCTGAAAACACACAGACACACACACTCACACACACACACACACACACACACACACACACACACACACACACACACACACACACACACACACACACACACACACACACACACACACACACACACACACCTACACACACACACACACACACACACACACACACACACACACACACACACACACACACACACACACACACCACGTTCTACAAATCAAAAACAATTCCTTCAAGCTCAACCTCAGAAACACTTAACACCGATAAGTAGTCGACGTTGAAACGTTGCTGACTAAATGCAGAGAGATGGGACGGGCCTAAGGTACCTCTCCCCCCCCCCCCCCCCCATCTCACCCTACGCTCCACCCTACACTCCACCCTACGCTCCGCCCTACGCTCCACCCTACGCTCCGCCCTACGCTCCACCCTACGCTCCACCCTACGCTCCACCCTACACTCCACCCTACGCTCCACCCTACGCTCCGCCCTACGCTCCACCCTACGCTCCACCCTACACTCCACCCTACGCTCCACCCTACGCTCCACCCTACGCTCCACCCTACGCTCCACCCTACACTCCACCCTACGCTCCACCCTACACTCCACCCTACGCTCCACCCTACACTCCACCCTACACTCCACCCTACGCTCCACCCTACGCTCCACCCTACGCTCCTCGTCCGCCGTTACCTTGATCTTCTTGCCGTCCATGGTGGTGATGTCAGCCTCCTTGCCGATGGTGAAGGAGTTGGTGACAGACTTCCCGGGCGTCTTGGAGGTGATGACGAAGTCATTCCCGCTCTGCTGGATCTCGGTCACCGGCTTGATGTCCTTGGCCATCTTGATGATGTCCTCGGTGAGACCTGGTCACCCACGGACGAGACATGGGGGTTAAAGTATATTTTCTACAGGACTTTAAACATATAAGCTGTTGGATCGGGGCATGTTGTTATTATAATATCAGAAGGATAATATTAATCATATTATTAATAATAATAATAATAATAATAATAATAATAACTAGAAAAAGTACAATGTCACACACCTAATCATTTTATTTATAATAATACATTGCATTTTTATACATATTTAACATTTTAGACAGAATAACGTGCTCTATAGAGTGAGTTAGTGTGTACGAGAGGGTATCACATCTCATCTCATCCAATACCAGTGTGTCACACCCAGCTGGGTGATGCACGACAACCAGTATGACAACTGAAATAAAAAATGGGTATTATCAAAGTGAGTTTTACTGCAGTACGATGGTGGAGACATTTGGCTCACCCATAGCCTTGAGGAACTCTTCGTAGTTCTCCTGGGAGTACACCTGCCACGTTCCGTTGAAGGCCATGTCTGTCTGAGGTGTTCTTCACCGGTTCGGGAGGCTGGGACGGCAGTCTGAAGCTCAACACAAAGTGGAGGGCACGAGCCCGGGGGGAGGGCTTCTTATAGGGGGGGACGGCCTGCTGTCCTGGTTAATGAGCAGCCCGACCTCTTGAGTAACGCCGCCATGCTGTTTGAACAACCGCAAGTTCGCTCACTGGTGTGTGTGTGTGTGGCCTGAGACTTGGCTTTCATACGATGAGCGGAGGAGAACCAGGAGGAGGAGGTGTCCCCCCCCCCCCCCCCCCCGCCCTAGAGCGAAGAGGCATCACTAGGGTCCTGTGTGGCCATTTTGATGACATGCACCACAATAAATTAATAATTGAAGGAGTTTCACTTGCCATGTTGCCCAGGAACATTACTGTTATCCTCAGTGGTTGTGTATGAAAGAGTGTGTGTGTGAATGGATGAGTGTTTGTGTGTGAATGGATGGATGAGTGTTTGTGTGTGAATGGATGAGTTTTTGTGTGTGAATGGATGAGTGTTTGTGTGTGAATGGATGGATGAGTGTTTGTGTGTGAATGGATGAGTGTTTGTGTGTGAATGGGTGAGTGTTTGTGTGTGAATGGATGAGTGTTTGTGTGTGAATGGATGGATGAGTGTTTGTGTGTGAATGGATGAGTTTTTGTGTGTGAATGGATGAGTGTTTGTGTGTGAATGGATGGATGAGTGTTTGTGTCTGAATGGATGAGTGTTTGTGTCTGAATGGATGAGTGTTTGTGTGTGAATGGATGAGTGTGTGTGTGTGAATGGATGAGTGTGTGTGTGTGAATGGATGAGTGTTTGTGTGTGAATGATGAGTGTGTGTGTGTGAATGGATGAGTGTTGTGTGTGAATGGATGAGTGTTTGTGTGTGAATGGATGAGTGTTTGTGTGTGAATGGATGAGTGTGTGTGTGTGAATGGATGAGTGTGTGTGTGTGAATGGATGAGTGTGTGTGTGTGAATACACATACACACCGGGCCCCAGTTGTAAAAGAAGGCCATGACATCAGTGCGGTTACGGGATCGGCGGATGAACCCCCCGAGGACACACCTCTCATCTCTGTCCCTCTGTGAGGTTTGGAGCCACCCCACCGCGGGGTCGTCGTCCCTGCGGACTGTTTGCTGTTAAGCTGGAAAAATACACGACCTCTGCCTGCATGACGGGATAGATCGGTATGTGGAAAAAGGGTTCTGCTGCCATGGCATGACAACAACGATTTTCAGTTGACAACCATTTGACGTGAAGTGTCAGTGGAAATGTCTGCTTACTTTGATTGATTCAAATATATGAAGTGGTTTAAAGGGGGGGGGGGGGGGGGGATTCTCTGTACAAATAAATCAGATTTTTCCAGAGCGGTCGTTTCATACGGGCCAATAGGGTGACGGTGCTTCTTGCACAATGTCCCCCACATCTGCTCCTATGGAACCCAGTGTGTCCACATTCTTTCGCCTCAGATTCTCACATTGATTTGAATCTCCCGGGCAGAAGTCCACTCAGGCTAAAACAGGAATGGACTTACCCCTTCAAAACCAGAGACCAACACACCCAACACAAACACACCCAACACAAACACACCCAACACAAACACACCCAACACAAACACAGGCTCACAGGAGTTCCGGGATTGATAACAAACTTCAAGATAACAAACTTTATTAGTATGGAAGCAAACAAGGACACACGTCAGCACGTGGCTTAGCCACCTCTCTTACAATAACATATCTAATAAAAACACAAACAAGAACACACACACACACACACACACACACACACACACACACACACACACACACACACACACACACACACACACACACACACCCCAGAATCACACGTTGTGTCATGGACACAACGTGTTACTGTGTAGTAACCTTAGTTATGGTGTAGTTACAGTGTAATTATCATAGTGACTATGTAGTTGTGAAAGAACACGATTTGTCTCGTCTTCATCATCATCATCATCATCATCATCATCATCATCCTCATCATCCTCATTCTATGTGTTGTTGTAACTAAATGTCACAGCTTTGTGCAGTTGCGTCGTGGACAGAGTATACAGGAAGAGATTATATTGTGTTATAGAAGGTTATGTTTTCACACGCTAATCCCGCTTCATATGATCACAGGTTAAATCACGTTACTATTTAAAAAAACACAAACATTTGATTTCTTTCATTTCTGTCCCCATCACATTGTTTCCTTTTTGTGTTTTCATGTCTACGACTCATATTGTGTATATCACAGATGTTTCGATTTTTTAGATATTGCTATTTAATTCAATATTTGTGTCCTGTACTTTCCTCCTACAGTGACACTCTAACTTGTCACCTGGGACATCTGGGTCATCTGGGATACATACACACACATATCCTGATACACAATGTCCCCATTAACACACATCTCTCCATACACCAGTACATAAACCATGTCCCCGTTGGCCACTAACCCATCATGACAGCGTGGGCAGGGGGATCCTCCCCCTTCCGGTACACGCTCACCGTCACGGTCGCCGTCTCGCCGCCGTGCTCGTTGCTCACCCGGATGCTGTACAATCCGGAGTGTTCCGCGGACACGGTGTGGATGGTGATGGCGCTGCTGGTGGCCTGCCGGGCCATGCTGTAGGGAGGCTGGTCGGAGAGCTCTTGGCCGTTCCTCAGCCAGCACGCCGCGGGGGACGGGTCGCCGTCGATGAAGCAGGTCAGACACAGAGACTGACGGAGACAAACACCAGGCCACACCGACGAGAGGTTAAAGTGTCTCTCGTTCACCGCTAGGTGTGACGACAATACGCCGTCTCAAGCCCCCTCTTGTATGTTTTATTGTACATTAATAACCTCTGGGAGGAGGTTATGTTTTTCCGCCCCGTTTGTCTGTCTATCTGACGAGATAACTAAGTGAGTGTACAGAATTTGACACAACTTGGTGGTTCGATTACTTATGGGGCGGCAGTATCTCAGTCTGTTAGGACTTTGGCTCGGGAACCGGAAAGGTCACCGGTTTAAGTCCCCGAAACACCCGGGCACTGCCGAGGTGCCCTAGAGCAAGGCACCAGACCCCTACACTGCTCCTCGAGCGCTGTATATACAATAGCTGCCCACTGCTCCTAATACTAGGATGGGTTAAATGCAGAGAAACTACATTTCCCTGTGTGTACATGTATGTACACACATGTACATGTATGTACACACATGTACACACATGTACATGTATGTGTCCAATAAAAAGGATAAAATCCTCCAGATTCGATTTTCCCAGGGGACCTTTTGGGGTGGCGGAGGTATGCGCTCTCCTGAATCCCCTCTAGTTTGTTTATGTATTATTAATATTTGTATGGGAGTGTCCACCCCTGTGGACAGTTTGAAGCTCTACCTACCCTATAGTGACATCACAAGCCATACCAACCCACCCCGTGGACTGTCCCACGTGGTAGACTGATGTACATCTGATCGCCATCATACATACGTACATCTGGGTGGACATTCCTACATCTGATGTCACTATTGGCCCATCTTTTGAAATGGCTTTTATTATTATCGAGCAATGTTCCTTCAATAATAACAATAATCCCTTTTATTTACATTGCAAAAAATATTATTATTATTATAAAACATTAAAAAAAAAATATATTAAATTGATATTAATAAAAACATCTCAGAGTGCCTTTCCCTACCTTTCCCTCCATGATGGCCACCGCATCGGGCAGACCCTTGGTGACCTTGGCTCGCTCTGAGTCCAGAACAGAACAGAACGGATTAACAGAGGAACCAACTGATTAACTGCACCGAGGCTGAGAGGATAGGTAGATACTCACTTCTCTCCGCCAACGCCGCTTGTCTGTGGAACCACAAGACAAAACATAGTTGACATTGTGTCCTCAAAGCAAAGGGGTGCAACGTACTGTACCGCAAGATCTGTGCTTGGGCAGGATGTCAGGCTATACTGTATCACGAGTTACGTGAAGGGACTTCAAATACAAGCAACAACATTCAACAGACGTTTAAAAAAAAGTTTGTTATGGTCCACAAAAGAGGACAGACAACCAAAAACAAGCTGATCGATTTACCAGCAGGACTACAACTTCTTAAGGATATAACGATAAATAACACCTTTAAATATATAACGATAAATAACACCTTTAAATCAGATATATTGAAAGACTGATAGAATCTAATCAAAATGGGACAGGACTACATTAAGTATTAGCCTTGTACTCGTTGTCAATGTAACGTGTTGACGGTGGTTCATTCGTAGGGAACAGCTTGTTAGCTCTGTGCTCACAGCTTGTGCTGCGTGTTAGTCGGTGGACCAGCCTCTCTACCACTCAGCTGCGTGTTAGTGGGTGGACCAGCCTCTCTACCACTCAGCTGCGTGTTAGTGGGTGGACCAGCCTCTCTACCACTCAGCTGCGTGTTAGTGGGTGGACCAGCCTCTCTACCACTCAGCTGCGTGTTAGTCGGTGGACCAGCCTCTCTACCACTCAGCTGCGTGTTAGTGGGTGGACCAGCCTCTCTACCACTCAGCTGCGTGTTAGTGGGTGGACCAGCCTCTCTACCACTCAGCTGCGTGTTAGTGGGTGGACCAGCCTCTCTACCACTCAGCTGCGTGTTAGTGGGTGGACCAGCCTCTCTACCACTCAGCTGCGTGTTAGTGGGTGGACCAGCCTCTCTACCACTCAGCTGCGTGTTAGTGAGTCAGTGTGAGTTGATCTCACAGTCCAACCTCCAGCTACTCACTTCATCCTCTGGTGCTCAGCTAAGGCGTCGGCAAACACTGGCGGACAAATCACAAATCACAACGACAACGACAAATCAACATTTCGAGGTCATTATGGCCGAAAAGTTGAAACCTCTTTTCGTTTGAGATGAATGAAAGGTGCATTGACGTTGAACTCAAACTGCATTACTTTTATTATTAATAATAATAATAATAATAATAATAATAATAAATAATAAAAATAACAATTAAATCAATTATAATAATACAAAAATAATAATACAAAAAATAACAATAATGATAATAAAAATAAAAATAAATAATAATCCTAATAATAATAAATAATAAAAATAACAATTAAATTAATTATAATACCGTAATACAAAAATAATAATAATACAAAAAAATAACAATAATGATAATAAAAAAGAATCATAATAATAATCATAATAATAATAATAATAATATATGCATGCAGTGGAAGAAGAAACCTCGCTGACTCCCACCCACCTTGTCCAGACAGGTCCAGGTGACGTGCGTGAGTGTCCCGGCCGTCAAACAGCTCCAGGGTGTACTTCCCCCCGTCGGTGTCCACAGGGCCAGAGACGTCCACCCAGACGGTGTCCACGCTGCAGCCGGCCCGGGCCCTGGAGTCCTGCTCTAGTCTCCTCTCCCTGGACCACAGGGACACACATACACACAGACAGGGATGTAGCCTGGCTCAGTACAAATTCTCTTTGGTAGATAGAGATTATACAAACAAGGATCAGCTAGGGCCTTACACCTGTATGTACACTGACTGTATTGTGCTTTGGGTGTAGTTTTGTATTTTTGTCATTAGGTCATCCTTTTGACTTGTCTTTTCTTAGCTGGATCCTGGCTATTATATTTGTTTGTTTTTGTGTGTTGTAATGACTCATGTTTTTTTGGTTACTGAATTGATTTGGAATATTATGTTATGCATTTCCTCTTCTTCTAAAAATAATAATAACAACCATGAATTCCAGAATTCCCCAGCAGGTGGTGCTAGAACACCACTTAACATTAGTCCATGATAAACTACTACTATCACCACTCTGGTAAAATACACATCACAGACTTTGAACTGTTAAACCAGGTTGGTGATAGGTTAACCGTCTCAGAGCCAGTGTGTTCTCACCTGAAAATCCAGGTGGTCTTCAGGTAAGTGTGGTAGAACTTCAGATGACAGTAGAGTCTCAGACCCTCAGACGTACCCTGGACCTGCACCTGACCCGCAGACAGGGCTGGGGCGAGAGACATGATGTGATATTTGGTAGAGAGAAGAGAGGGAGAGAGGGACAGGCAGG
Organism: Muraenolepis orangiensis; assembly: GCA_027704905.1. NCBI lineage: Eukaryota > Metazoa > Chordata > Actinopteri > Gadiformes > Muraenolepididae > Muraenolepis > Muraenolepis orangiensis. The sequence goes on along the minus strand of CM051008.1, from coordinate 3,771,048 downwards.
CAGACAGACATGCATTCACTCTAACAGACAGACAGGGAGATATTAATTAAAGCGGGAGAAAATAGAGCATGGAGGTCCAACAGAGGACATCATCTCCAATATAGAGCTCCATCATAGGGCATGATCCCTAACACGGAGCTCCATCAGAGGGCATAGTCCCTAACACGGAGCTCCATCAGAGGGCATAGTCCCTAACACGGAGCTCCATCAGAGGGTCTGGTGGAGGGCATAGTCCCTAACACGGAGCTCCATCAGAGGGTCTGGTCCCTAACACAGAGCTCCATCAGAGGGCCTGGTCCCTAACACGGAGCTCCATCAGAGGGCATAGTCCCTAACACGGAGCTCCATCAGAGGGTCTGGTCCCTAACACAGAGCTCCATCAGAGGGCCTGGTCCCTAACACGGAGCTCCATCAGCGGGCCTGGTCCCTAACACGGAGCTCCATCAGAGGGCATAGTCCCTAACACGGAGCTCCATCAGAGGGTCTGGTCCCTAACACAGAGCTCCATCAGAGGGCCTGGTCCCTAACACGGAGCTCCATCAGCGGGCTTTTCAGCGGGATTTTCTAGTGATTAACTTACCGCAGTGTTTACTCAGCTGCTGCAGAAGCTTGTCAAACTCTGTGAATAAAGAGAGCAATTAAACCAGCAGATAGAGTTTTATAATCACTGGTACAAGCGGAATATTAAACAGACGGAATCACGCATGCTGAATCTGTATTGGCACTTAATGAGGCGAGACAGCATGGGAGACGCTCCCTGCATCAACAACCACCCAGCAGGGGGCTGGGGGGAGGGATGACGATGACGATGACGACGATGATGACTATGACGATGATGATGGTCTCACCTTCGTCCAGGAGATCCAAGGTGCTGATGTCCTCTCCCCTCCCATCAGCCACCTGGGCCCGGTACGACCCCGCCGCCTCCTGGGTCACCTGACCACGGGCACACGGCCAAGTTCATTGTGTTTAGCACTCTATACATAACTATGCTGTCAAAATATATAAAATTTTATATACAACTTTATATCATTTATAACTATATAATCTATAACTATTTATATAAATATAAATATATAATTATATATATAATTGTATTTAATATAGATAATATATAACTATACATAACTATATAATATATATACGATATATATATTATATATACATAGTTTTGATCTTAATCTCTTACCCCTCTCTCCCTCTGTCCTACCTCCTCTCCTCCGGTGTCCTCTGGTCTCTCTCTCTCTCCCTCTGTCCTACCTCCTCTCCTCCGGTGTCCTCTGGTCTCTCTCTCTCTCCCTCTGTCCTACCTCCTCTCCTCCGGTGTCCTCCGGTGTCCTCCGGTGTCCTCTGGTCTCTCTCTCTCTCCCTCTGTCCTACCTCCTCTCCTCCGGTGTCCTCTGGTCGCTCTCTCTCTCTCCCTCTGTCCTACCTCCTCTCCTCCGTTGTCCTCTGGTCTCTCTCTCTCTCTCTCCCTCTATCCTACCTCCTCTTCTCTGGTCTCTCTCGATCCTACCTCCTCTCATTCAGTGTCTTCTGGTCTCTCTCTCTCTCCCTCTATCCTACCTACTCTCCTCCATTGTCCTCTGGTCTCTCTCTCTCTCCCTCTATCCTACCTCCTCTTCTCTGGTCTCTCTCTATCCTACCTCCTCTCCTTCAGTGTCTTCTGGTCTCTCTCTCTCTCCCTCTATCCTACCTACTCTCCTCCATTGTCCTCTGGTCTCTCTCTCTCTCTCCCTCTATCCTACCTCCTCTTCTCTGGTCTCTCTCTATCCTACCTCCTCTCCTTCAGTGTCTTCTGGTCTCTCTCTCTCTCCCTCTATCCTACCTACTCTCCTCCATTGTCCTCTGGTCTCTCTCTCTCTCCCTCTATCCTACCTCCTCTTCTCTGGTCTCTCTCTATCCTACCTCCTCTCCTTCAGTGTCTTCTGGTCTCTCTCTCTCTCCATCTATCCTACCTACTCTCCTCCATTGTCCTCTGGTCTCTCTCCCTCTATCCTACCTACTCTCCTCCATTGTCCTCTGGTCTCTCTCCCTCGCTCTCTACCTCCTCCCCCCTCTCTCTCTCTCTTTCTCTCCCCTCTGTCTCTCCCTCAGTACCATCTCTGCATACTTATTCATGTTCCCCGCCACTCTTAACCCTGTTGCCTGGCTCTGCCACCCCATAACAACCCTGGAGGTATGTGAGGGGGGTGTGAACTGCGGGGGTTACCCCAGGGATGGAGAGCGAGCTGGCTCCTGATGAGGGGTCGTACACCGTGGGTGTCAGGGGTTTGCCGTCCTTAAACCACTTCAGAGAGCTGTCCTTGTTCAGGTTGGTCACCTGCACGCACGCACGCACACACACACACACACACACACACACACACACACACACACACACACACACACACACACACACACACACACACACACACACACACACACACACACACACACACACACACACACACACACACACACACACAAAACAATGATATCATTAGAAGAAGAAAAAAAATAATGACTCAATGTTATCTTACTCTATCATAAAACACCAATTTCTAGTCACTATTTGTACACTCTTAAAACGGGCCGTTCTATATAGAACCTCCAAAGGTTTAAGACCTCTGGAACCCCCAGGTTCCATAAGGTTCCATATTGAACCATATGGTTCTCTCTAACCTCTAAGCTTCATTAGTTACTTTTTTTAATCAGTAACGTTTATTTCCATGGCAGAAAAGGGTTGATAGAATATAGAACCTTTTCCACGGGTCTAAATATGAAGGGAGGAATTGAACTTTCGAGGTTCTATGTACCACTTGTTTTAAGAGTGTAGTAGGAGTAGTAGGAGTAGTAGGAGTAGTATATTTAATAATGAATATCACCGCCTAATGTAATTTGTGTAATTCGATAATGCATTGATGTGTATTGATTGGGTATTGACTGGGGTGTTGTCAAGGCGATGCTGCTGCGGGGTGACGGTAGAGCTACCTTACACCTGATCACTAGTTCACACTCCTCCGTCACCTCCCAGGACAGATACTCCAGGAAGTACGGACCTGGAAAACCAACACACTGGTCAATTATTGATCAGCTGTCAATCTCGATCAAAGAACCACTACGGCACCCAACCCACTCCTCCTCTGCAGTCATGTGCAGCATTTGTACAGAACGTTCATATTGAACATCGAAAGAAGGCACTTCTCTTCTCCATTCATACAGATCGTGTGAAGTGTTTCTCTAGACCATGTTTATAGATGACATTATTAAGTAGAGAAGACAGTTCCTCCTTTACATTCATGTTTTATAGATCAGATTCAAGATTTAAAATTTTTTTTTTGCCATGTACAATGGAATGCTTACTCTCCAGACCAGAGCAGCGATGGACAACCCTCAACAGAACAACTTTGTAAAACTGTTTACTAGTATACTGTAAAACATACATGTATATGTCAACATACATACATGTTGTTGTTTTTGTTAAAGAAAAATATATTTATGAAACATTCCTGACTTGAAAACCCTCATCATATCATATTCTGTATGTCCTTAACATACCCTGTATCCTAACCATAGACTCTATAGAGCGGCTGAACAAGCAGTACAGTAGACTTTGAGTAGTGAACGTGAGGTGAGTCTGGAGTGAATGACCTTTCTTTCACTGACCTCCCCCCCTCTCAGACAGTCACACAAGGACATGGTGTATTTCTGTATTTCATCACTGCATATTTACCTCCGCCCTCAAAGACGGGGCGGATATGTTTTCACCCCAGTGTGTTTCTTTCTTAGTTTCTTTGTCTGTTAGCAAGATAACTCAAAAAGTTTTGTACGGATTTGGACTAAACTTGGTAGTTAGATTACTTATGGGCCAAAGCCAAGGAACGGTTGATTAGATTTGGCACAGATCCGGATGGTAATCTGGTTCCAGGTGATGTTTAGTGTGGCGGAGGTATATACGCTCTACTGTGTGCCCTCTAGTTGAAGATGTATTCATTCATTAAGATACCAACAATCAAAGTATTCAACCAACATGTGATACAAATCTGGTCCCTGTTCATTGACCACATAGAGGAAAGGTTACTGTAACTCAATAGGTCGATCGCGATGTTGATGCTGGTAGATCACGTGACATTGCAAAAAATGAAAAATAAAATAAAATAAATATATATAGTATATTTGGATTTCATCCCTCCTCCCTTTGGCGCCTGCAACTTGATTGACATAAAGAGCGGCCAATCAGCTGTTGCTGAGAACTTTGTTACATTAGGTTAGCATAACAAGGATGGGGGGGCGTTAAGGTCCAGGTGCATATTTATACATTTCCAAATTTTTGTTTTTTTAAGTGGTCATTTAAAAAGTAGATTGCATGCCTTAAAACGGTGGGCACCCCTGCTGTAACTATTTAGTTACATGCTGATACTATCAGCAATGCATATTTGTTTGTATAGTTTTATTACAGTTTTTTGTTAAATGTACATTCTTTTTTTGTGATTGTATTATATTGTATCAATTGTTTTCTGTTTTATTCATTTGTCCTTGTTATTCTCATGCATCCAACAAATGTATTCTTTTGACACACAACAGGAAGGAACGTGGTCGCTGGACAGACCACGCTGTACTTCGTCTGCAGGGTGGGCTGGAAATCACGGACTGGAGTGTATTCAAGACCAATGACCTGGATGTGTATGTCATGTCACAGCATACATTAACAGGCTAGTGGAGGAATGCATCCTGACCAGGTCTGTTCCACACCACAGTCATCGGTCTAAGAAGCAAAGACAACAAAACGGAGTACAGAGATGAGGTGGTCCGGCTGAGGCCATGGTGACAACAGCCTCACACTGAATGTCAGCAAGACCAAGGAGCTCATCGTGGACTTCAGGAGCCACCGGGGCCCCCGCTCCATCATCAGCCTGGACGGGACACCGGTGGAAGTCGTCAGCTGCTTCCGCTTCCTAGGACTACAGATCTCTGACAACCTGGCGTGGACCCGCAACACGGAGGTCACCCTGAAGAAGGCACACCAGCGCCTCTATGCCCTGTGTGCCTCAGGAAAAGCGGAATAGTCAAACGGTGGCTGGTGAACTTCTCCCGTGGCGCCGTAGAGAGCGTCCTGACGAGTGGCGTCACCGTGTGGTACGGCAACACCACTGCAAGGGACAAGAAAGCCATCCAGAGGGTCGTGGACGGAAAAAAATCATCGGGTGTGCACTTCCATGCATTGAGGAGATATTTAGGACAAGATAACGGAAGAAGTCCATCTCCATCACAACCACCGCAACCACCCTGGGCTCCATCTCTTCTCCCCCCTACGGTCAGGTCGCCGGTTCAGCAGCATCAGTACAAGGACTACCTGAGGGCAGTTTCTATCCACAGGCAGTGTGCCAACTGAACAGCTAGGAGTGCTGCCACTATCATAACTTTGTCATCCATAATACATTACACTATCATACTTTTGCTGGACTTTCTGGACTATATACAGTTACTGCACTTTCTGCACTGTATTCATGATGCTGCTGCACTCATCATCATCATGCTGTCGGCTGCATAGCGACAGATAGCAGATAGCTTTCAAATGATTGTACAGCCGCTCTCCAAACGTCTCTTTGGTTTGCCAAGGATGACCATGTCTTTGTGTTAATCAACCTCTGGTTTACATTTCTCTTCATGGTGTCCTTGTATCGGAGGGTAGCCTTGTTTTCTCGTCCCATCAGGGAGTTGGGAGTAGAGAAGCTGTTTTGGTACTTTTGCTGCTGCACTACTGGCACTTTAAAAGGCTTTTTAAATGCTTTTTGCACGATTCAACACATTTGTTGAATGTTTCTTTTGTTATTTTTATTGTGTACAGTATTTTTATAGTATAGTGTTTTAGAAAATTCATACTGCGGGAGGGAATGGGGAGAAAGCATTCTATTGTACTTGTTGCACATGGCAAATCTTGAATCTTGAACACTGATGTGTGAGATTGAAACGTATCTGTGGTGTAAAACCAAACACTAAACCAAAATACAAATTCAGCGGCACACCTTTCTTCCTCTGGACGTTGCGGCGGTTGGCCCGAGACTGGGACAGTGTCTGGAGGAACCCTGGAGAGAAGGCAAGAGAAGGAGACCGTTAGAACACCATGAGAGAAACAGGAAGAGAACTTCAGGAACCAAAGTGGAAACGTTCAGAGAGTGGCAGGAGCGTGACAGAACATCAGACCGTCACGAACATGAGCTAACTACTTAGTCAAACTACTCGTCCGATATTTCCTCCGTTCCATCTCTGGAAAAAAACGACGGCAAAGTGGCCCGGCGACAGGTGCGTGGGAATGGCACACCTGCTCCGCCGCTGATAATTAGATTTGACAGTCGTCAAATGATGGGATTCAGGGAACCATGGGAACACTGGTCGAGCAAACAAAACAGCAGCTGTGTTTGACGGCCCGGGCGACTGACAACACGCCACCCTGTTTGTACTGACAACACGCCACCCTGTTGGTTGTTAGTGTGTGTGTTTGAGGTAATGAAGGTGTATGTATGCGTGTATATATTGTATGTGAGTCTGTGTGTGTGTGTGTGTGTGTATATGCCAACGCATGCGTACGTGTGTGTGTGTGTGCTTATGGTTACACAGGTGGGTGTGTGTGTGTGTGTGTGTGCCTGTGGGTGTGTGTGTTAGATTAGCGTGTTGGTGCGTGTGCTTAATGCATGTGTGTGAATGAGTTAAACCAGTGACAGCGGTTCCTTACTGTGCTCCACCAGTAGCAGCGTGAACTGGTTCCTGGCACGTCCGTCTCTGAGCTGGGCGGTGTAGGAGCCTTGGTCCTCGTCCTCCAGGGGGTCCAGCAGGACCTCCACCACACCACTGGGCCGGTCCAACCGCACCTGCCGCCGCTGGGGAGGAACGAACACACACACCTGTTAGTGTGCATGTGTTAGTGTGCATGTGTTAGCATGCATGTGTTAGTGTGCATGTGTTAGTGTGTATGTGTTAGTGTGCATGTGTTAGTGTGCATGTGTTAGTGTGTATGTGTTAGTGTGTATGTGTGTTAGTGTGTATGTGTTAGTGTGTATGTGTTAGTGTGTATGTGTGTTAGTGTGCATGTGTTAGTGTGTATGTGTTAGTGTGTATGTGTGTTAGTGTGCATGTGTTAGTGTGTATGTGTTAGTGTGTATGTGTTAGTGTGTTAGTGTGTATGTGTGTTAGTGTGTATGTGTTAGTGTGTATGTGTTAGTGTGTATGTGTTAGTGTGCATGTGTTAGTGTGCATGTGTTAGTGTGTATGTGTTAGTGTGCATGTGTTAGTGTGTATGTGTTAGTGTGTATGTGTTAGTGTGCATGTGTTAGTGTGTATGTGTTAGTGTGCATGTGTTAGTGTGTATGTGTTAGTGTGTATGTGTTAGTGTGCATGTGTTAGTGTGTATGTGTTAGTGTGCATGTGTTAGTGTGCATGTGTTAGTGTGTATGTGTTAGTGTGCATGTGTTAGTGTGCATGTGTTAGTGTGTATGTGTTAGTGTGCATGTGTTAGTGTGTATGTGTTAGTGTGCACGTGTTAGTGTGTATGTGTTAGTGTGTATGTGTTAGTGTGCATGTGTGAGTGTGTATGTGTTAGTGTGCATGTGTTAGTGTGTATGTGTTAGTGTGTATGTGTTAATGTGCATGTGTTAGTGTGTATGTGTTAGTGTGTATGTGTTAGTGTGTATGTGTGTTAGTGTAAGCATGTCATGCACAAACAAGTTCATGCTAAGTATACACATACACACTGACACGTTCACACTTACACACACATAAACACTAACACATGTACATTTGTGTGTGTGTGTGTGCGTGCACGTGTGTGTGTGTGCACGTGTGTGTGTGTGTGGACGTGTGTGCGTGCGTGTGCGTGTGTGTGTGTGTGTGCACGTGTGTGTGCGTGTGTGTCGTGTGTGCGTGTGTGCGTGTGTGTGTGCGTGTGTGTGTGCACTGTGTGTGGTGGTGCGTGTGCGTGTGTGTGTGCACATGTGTGTGTGTGCGTGTGCGTGTGTGCGTGTGCGTGTGGTGTGTGTGTGTGCGTGTGCGTGTGGTGTGTGTGCGTGTGCGTGTGTGCATGTGTGTGTGTGCGTGTGTGCGCGTGCGCGTGTGCGTGTGTGTGTGCACGTGTGTGTGTGGTGTGTGTGCACGTGTGTGTGTGTGCACACAGAGGCAAATAAAACAAACGCACCCGCGCGACGGGGACAACGCCACACGCGCTCTTGTTTAATTGGCTGAGGGAGACTGACACTAATCCAGAGAGGATTAGGGGGAATCTCTGGAAATTGTTTGCTCAAAGGCTTTGATGCACACGCTGTTGTCGTGGAACAAACACACACACACACACACACACACACACACACACACACACACACACACACACACACACACAACACACACACACACAAACACTTCCACCGCTGGAAGGTTAAGGGATTTAAGTGGAAACCTTGCGGGTGTCTGCTGAAGCAGCTCTATTTCCTGAAGTCAGGTTTCCTCTTTAGTGAAGTAAAAGTCCCCCCTTTCTTTTTTTCAACTTGTTTTCTAGTTGTTTTCATGCTGCTCCAAAATAAAAGCGTGAGGAAACATACTTGCCGCTTTTACTTGTTGAGTCACAACAAGTAACAACAAGGAATGAAGGCTTGAGGTTTGTCTGGTACGCTTCCTCGAGGAGCGTGAGGTCTCCTTTTCAGGAGAGCGGGGCCACGTGACCACAATGAAGCCGCGTGATTGGCCCGCGTCTACTCACCGACGTGCCGGCGATCTCCCGGTCGTTGAGGACGAGCCGTAGCTCCGCGCCGGCGCTGAGTGGCTCCGTCTGCAGCCAGAGACGCACGCCCCCGTCCTCCCTCACCTCCACCTGCCAGCCCGACCGCAGGCCCACCACTGGCCACACGGGGAGAACACACCGTGGACATGGATTTGTCAGAGCAGAACGTTAAATTAGAGAAGAATCGTAGAGTGGTAGAGAAAGGGTTCACTGGTAGTCTTATGAAAGCGTTCTTCGGGAGGTACGCACGTGGATTTCGGATCTGCCAGCTGAGTTCAGTCAGTCTCTCGAGGTCTGAAGATAAACAAAAAGCAAAATAAACTAAGTGAATCTCTTCTCTTAAAACGGCACTTCTTTCAAGACGGGGGTTTCCCGGTTCTGAAGCCCTGAACCTGGTTCAGGCTTAGTTAGAGAACGGGGCAAATATCCATCACTTTCTTCTAGTCTAGTCTGGTCTGGGTGAGTCTAGTAAGGTCCAGCCCAACCAAGCCTAGTCAGTTTAATTTAGTCTAATCTAGTCTCTTTGTATGCTAATCTAGTATAATCTAGAATGCTGCTTGTGTCCAGCCTAGTCTTTTTGATTATATAGAATTTTAGTCAAGTCTAATCTAGCCTAGTCTGTTCTATTCCATTATATTCTCATCTAATCTAACCTAGTGTTTTATATTATATTGTGTAATAGTCTAACCTAGCCTAGTAATTGATAGTATGTTATATTGCAGTGAGGTTCTGTCAGAGGGTGAGGTCTGGATGTACCGGCGGCGGTGAGCTGGTAGCTGGAGGAGAAGCCGGGCTGATCGCTGAGCTCCACAGAGTACAGACCCAGGTCCTCCTCCGAGGCTTCCCTGAAGGTCAGCACCGACCTTGAGAGAGAGAGACAGAGAGAGAGAGAGAGAGAGAGAGAGAGAGAGAGAGAGAGAGAGAGAGAGAGAGAGAGAGAGAGAGAGAGAGAGAGAGAGAGAGAGAGAGAGAGAGAGAGAGAGAAAGAGAGAGAGAGAGAGAGGTTTACCACTAGACTCAGAGCTCGAACAAACATTCTCATCTCTACAGTTTTCACCCCAATCTACCTGCTTCGGTCCTGTGTAGCTCCACCGATCGGGTTAAGATTCCCACTGGGGGCTACCGATGCTAAGAATGTATGCATTCACGGTAAATTATGATGTTTAGGATAAAGCATGAACAAAATTACACTTTATATTACTAATTAGTTACTTAGCAGATGCTTTTTATCCAAACAGTGAATTCAGGTGCATGCCATTGAGGGGGCAGGTTAAGGGAGAAGGCATCTTGCTCAGGGTTAGACTGCTGACACCAGGGGATCCAACCGAGGACCTTTCTGACCGGTTGTCTTTGTCCTGCACGGTGGCCCTCCCACCGTCGATGGCCTGCCGGTGGTCCTTGCTCCACAGGAAGTGGCTGGAGTCGGACGGCGCCGCCGCCGGCACCTCGTAGGCGAGGAAGATGGAGCCGTCTTCGTCCACGCCGACCTCCACCTCTCTGGTGCCTGGAGGGACACGGCAGGTTAGACCACACCCCCTCGCAGCATTTTGTTTGTAGACAGTCGGTAAGCTTTTGTGTAGTTGACTAAAGCAAGATTTTGTGATGACACAAACAAAATGGACAGACAGACAGACAGACAGACAGACAGACAGACAGACAGACAGACAGATAGATAGATAGATAGATAGATAGATAGATAGATAGATAGATAGATAGATAGATAGGATAAGATAAGATAACTTTCCAAGTTACTTATTTATGACTATGAATACATATCAACTTCTCTAGAATATTACAAGGAAAGTGTGTTAGAGGTAGATCAGCTGGAGCCAAACCCCCCACTGCAAATCATCCATAGTGCTCCAACAGCACATCCACCGGCTCCATGTTCATTTATGAGTATCCTGGATGTCCCATAATATATTCACTTTTAAAGGCACAGATTACTCATTAACATAAAGGTTTTTTCCTGACGAGGGGGATAAACCGAACAGATCTCTCCGTTGGAAACATTCCCAGGTCTTCTCCCAGTAATTAATTAAGCAGGGAGTTTATTGCACTTTAACACACTTTAAATCTGTTTAAACACACTGTAAATCTGTCTTTTAAGTGGCAGAGGATTCAGAGATCTAAAGCAAAGCTAAGCACAGTCATAACTGTTCATTGATTCACACAAAATCCTGGCCAGATACAAATGATTACATTTCTATAGTAAGTGATGACTTGCAGTTTGAGTTTAGTTTTTAGTTTCTGTTTGATGTGTTCAGAAGAGAGCCAATCGATCAAGAGAGATCAGTACTGTTCTACTGTCTCACCTGGTTGGGTCAGAGCTGTGATTGACTCAGTAGGCAGGGAGGCCTCGCCAGCTCCTGCTTGATTGAAAGCAGACACACGGAATCGGTAGGTCTGGCCCGTTTGGAGTCCGGACGCCTGCATGTGATCAGATATTTCCCCCTGAATGATCGATCATTATACAACAGTACAACAGGGCGGCAGCAGCTCAGTCTGTCGGGACTCGGCTCGGGGAACCGGAGGGTCGCCGGTTCAAGTCCCCTAAACGGACCAAGCACGGAGTGAGAACTGCTACTTGGAAAAGGGTGGCAGTTCGCCTCCTGGCTCTGAGGTGCCCTTGAGCAAGGCACCAGACCCCTACACTGCTCCCGGGCGCAACACATACAATAAACTGCAGATTGCTAGGATGGGTTAAATGCAGAGAAACAAATTTCACTATGTGTGTACATCAGTGGAGGCTCATCCATTGAGGACCACCCTCAATGGACCCATTTAACAGATTAATCTTTTAAAATACTGATTAGATTATTATTTTAACACTTCAAAGGCACAACAATCATGTCCCCGTGTCAAAGTACCAACAGCGCCCCCTACCGCAATTAAACATTACTGCAGGGAGGACCGTCCTCCCCAAGCTCCCCATTGAAGTCTGTTGAAAAACTGCTGGACCCGAGCGGCCGGTAAATCTTGTGTTACTCATCATAAGTGTTTCTGTTAATACCCAATCAGAGTTTTTGGGGCAGCGTTGTCATCAGATAAATATAGCTATTAAATAGCTATTTTTCATCAAAACAATGCTGCTTCCCCCTCAGATCACAATCGGCTTGAATTCAGTTTGGCTTGTTTACACACTGTCAAAATTGATAGTGAGGCATCGTCCTTCCTCCCCTACTTTTACAACCACCAGCCGCCGCTGGTGTACATGTATGTGACCAATAATATTTAGATTTAGATTCAAATGCTAAATTTGCGCTGAACATTTTTGTACATATTGTTCTGCCTTGTATTGTTTTAGTCTTGTTCTGTTTTGTCTGGACCCCTCCTCTCACCCAGGCCCCAGTCTCTCTGCACCTCTCCCCTCCTCTCACCCAGGCCCCAGTCTCTCTGCTCCTCTCCCCTCCTCTCACCCAGGCCCCAGTCTCTCTGCTCCTCTCCCCTCCTCTCACCCAGGCCCCAGTCTCTCTGCTCCTCTCCCCTCCTCTCACCCAGGCCCCAGTCTCTCTGCTCCTCTCCCCTCCTCTCACCCAGGC
>CM051008.1:3743757-3753757 GCA_027704905.1 Muraenolepis orangiensis | reverse complement strand
TTTCAATTTAAAAACTCTTGTCCCCTTCTACCTAATTATTGTATGTACCGCTATACTCTAACAACCAATCGATCTAAAAGCCTTAACTATTTACTTAAGACTTTCCTCAAAACCACTTTTATCTAAAACCCTTCGAATTCAAACCCTTACATAAATACAGTCACCCAGCCACTTAAATTCTAAACCTCTATTTAAAAACCCATTTCTTCAATTTAAAATGATTATATCCAACCACCCTCTGTATCAAACCCTCTACCCTCTATCCAAAACCCCTCCATTTTGAACTATCTATAAACCCCCTGTATGGAAGACCCTAATCCCCCTCTATTTAAACCCCTTCTATTTAAAAGCCTTCTATCTCGATCCGGCTCCACTTAAACGCCCTATGTCTGAGCCAGCAGCGGGAGACGCTGCTCTTGTTGTTGCTCCCACAGCCGAAGACTTCACCCCAGATCAATACTCTGTCTCTCCGCCGGCCGCCGAATCATAGAAAGTATCCGTGGATCGATGAGGCGCAGTTCCACCTGCCACCGCCAGATGGCGGCCAGCTCTCATCCGAATTAACTGAGGACCGGGCGGGAGAAATAGTGAAATACAAAGAGGGAGTGAGGGAGTGAGTGAATGAGTTCTTTCTCTGTCTTTCTTTCTTTCTTTTTTTTTCTCTACTTTAACTTCTTTCTTTCTTTCTTCCTTTCTTTCTCTCTTTCCTTCTTTGTTTGATGGTTTCTCTTGTTTCACTTTTCTTTCTTTCTTTCTTCTTTCTTTCTTTCTTTCTTTCTTTCTTTCTTTCTTTCTTTCTTTCTTCTTTCTTTCTTTCTTTCTTTCTTTCTTTCTTTCTTTCTTTCTTTCTCTTCTTCCTCTCTTCCTTCCCTTGGTCCAAAGGAGGCAGGCCATGTGACACGGCTGAGAAGCGGATGTATACTCCGGGCTAACGGCTACACACAAACCGAGGAGAAGAAAACACAAACCACAACACATTCACTCACTCTAAGTCACCGGGACACCTCAGACACGTCACGGTCAATACACGTATAGTTCTCAGCAGGCCTCTCTTTCCGATGTGTCCGCCAGCATCCGTTATCCTTCAAGTGGCTGAAAGAGCTTCGAGGTGTTAGCCAGTGGCAAGTGTCGCCATGGACACAGCCTGTTGCCTAGAGACAAGGTAAACAAGGTTTACCTTGAGGTTCTGGGAGGTTTTTTTTTTACATCTGTCGAGAAAACGTCGAGGTGACGTTTGTCATCACCAAGTATTCGTCTAAACGGCCAGTTGGGTAAATGTAGGAAGGAAGATGACTTTTGCGTCACAAATTGATGCCGGCGATTGGACTAAAAGGGTATGTTTATAGCCTCTTCAGTTAAGGTTTCTTCTAATAAAGCAGCACGCAACCTTTTCTTGTTTAAATCTACCTCTGAAATGTATCTGTGACTCTGAGATGTATTAAACTAATTGGTTCTTCTTCTTCTTCTTCTTCTTGTAGTGCTTCCCTCGTTAAGCCATTAGATACGGCTGTATTCATCCCAGAAGAGACATTTGGTCAGCAGACAAAACAAAAACCTAAATATCAATATAATAAGTAAGAACTTGCAAATAGAATAAAACTTTTAAATGAAAACTAGAACAGCGTTTTTGTATTGACAGCATCACGTCGACAGTAATATCTTGCGTCGTAGGCTACTGCTGTTTTTGCATGGAAAGCTCTGTGTGAAACCAGTTTGATAGATACAGTGTTCAGGGCCGGTTGGATCGGTAGGTTGTGGATAACAATGATCGGATCGTGACCCACCTCGCAGAGGCGTTTCTCTACCGCTTTGCGGTTGACCTCTCTCCAGGGGCCCTGGACAGAGGTCTCCCTCTGGTCCAGGTAGTAGCCCCGCACGGCGCAGCCTCCGTCGGAGGCAGGGGCCCTCCAGCTCAGCACCATCCCAGAACCAGAGCACATCAGCAGGGCCACGGAGGAGGGAGGGGAGGGCGCCCCTGGAGCCCACCGAGAGAAGACAGGCGTCAATATGCTTTGTTTATAGACCAGGTATACAGACAGACCAGCTAGGTCAACTATAGTGGTACACGCTGGTGTGTATGTGTGGGTGTGTGCCTGTATGTGTGTGTGTGTGTGTGTGTGTGTGTGTGTGTGTATGTGTGTGTGTGTGTGTGCGTGGCTGTATGTGTGTGTGTGTGTGTGTGTGTGTGTGTGTGTGTGTGTGGTCTACCTAATAGTCTGTCATTACCTGCCACTCTTCCATTAGCTAGAACTCCGCTAGAACTTTCCTTTGTTCCCGGGTAAATAATCGCTTTCAATCAGCTGCCACATAAAATATGGTTGAGTTTATGTTTTGATAAAACATAACGTAGTTTTATCAAAAAAGTGTAGATTCATGTTTCAATTGACTTTTTATGCACATTTATGAGCAGCAGGCAAATAAGGGCTATTCTACTTCAATCATTTAAACGTCAAATTCCAGGCTCCTCAACAAAGTACTGAATGCAAAATTAGAATCGAAAAAGTTTTAAAGACTTAAGGGTCGTTAAAGAGTGTTCAAATCCAAGCAAGGAGGTGCTGGGTTCAATCCCTCATGTCCGTAGTCTAACCTGTAGGAACCCTTGAGCCCTTGATGCCCTAACCTCATCAGTGACATGCATCTGAATCCACTGTAAGTGGCTTTGGAGTGAAGCGTCGGCAGCTAAATGACTGAACGGCAACAGTAAACGTTAACGGTAATAGTAAAGTACGTTATCTCATAGTTAATTGAGCATCATAATATTGAGGCCCTTTTCTTCCGTCTCTCTCCCTGTATACTGGGACTCGCCAGGTTAGCCCGCCATAAATACGGTTCCATCTGCGGCAACAGCCCTTAGCGCTAACGCGGTTAGCGCGCTAGCTCGGGAGAGCGCAAATGAATGAACAGGAGTAATAATGAGTCCCCTGATTTGTCAAGAGAGTTCCTCTAATGCGTGCCCCATAATAGCTCTAATGGCTTGAGGTGGTTTTTGGGTAGCCAGGATGGCGCGGCCGCTAGGCGTCGGCCAATTGCGTCTCGGAGGCCTTCTCCGCCCCGGGACGAGCGAGCGCGCTTGTGTTATTTTTTTTTTCTCTCCGACCGATCGGAAGACACCGTCTGATATCTGTGATCGGTGACGAGGCGTGACAGGAAGCTTGTAAATACATTCGCCGTCACGGCGATTCGTCGGTTGAAGGGAAGGGGCGGCTGTACTCTCCGTGTGAATGTATCTTCTCTCGGCGGCCGCGCGGTCCTTACGTATGGCGGCTTTGACCCGGACGGGCTTGGACTCGTCGGAGTACTTGCTGTTTCCGCCGCGGCCCACCGACTTGACGCGGAACACGTACTCTTTTTGGGCCTGCAGGCCGTGCGCCGTGAACCTGTGGGACCGGTGCACACAGATACAGCGTGAATATAGTGAAGCATGCATGTGTCTATTTCTACTTTCTACTTTTCTCTCATTGGCTGCTTGTAGCTCTGTCACTCTTTATTTTCGGTTCTGTTCATTTTTTATTATATATATTATTTGTATTGTTTTTATTGTTCAGGAGATTCATACCGCGGGAGGGAATGGGTAGTAAGCATTCCAATGCACTTGTTGCAAATGGCCAATAAATATCTTGTATTCTTGTATCTCTGGTGTCATGGTGCATTAAACACCCACAGGTCTCATTGGCTCAGGGTCTAGGCCCCCACATTCCCGAAAAAAAAAGACCAATGAAATATCTACGTGATATTTGTAATATTTACCTCTCCACTGTGATAGCCAGTGGTGAGCATTCTGGCAGCCTTGCATCACCCAGGTGGGTGCTACTACACACCGATAGTGGATGGAGGTGTGATATATCCCCCCCCCCGCCACACACACACACACACACACACACACACACACACACACACACACACACACACACACACACACACACACACACACACACACACACACACACACACACACACACACACACACACACACACACACACACACACACACACACACACACACACGCACACACACACACACACACACACGCACACTATGTATAGCAGCTTTGGGGGTCTTGAAAAGCACTACATAAATGCAATTGATTATGGTGAATAATATCCAGAGGGTTTACTAAAGGCTAATGAAAAGACCTGTGCGTTAGCTTAATGTGACCTGAGTTGGAAGCTGGTCCCTGGAAAAATGAACTGAAGAACTACAGTCCAAGAGCAAGAGAAGAGTATTCTCTGCTATGAGGAACACATAGGCATCTTGGTTCGAGGCTAGAAAAGTCCTCCCTAACAGTTACAGCCTCAAGGGGCTTCACAGGCTGACCTCAGACACAACACCCCTTAACCCTCAGCCCTGACACGATCGATGAGGTAAAGGTCTCCCCGAGCACAGAAACCTTGGGGAGCAACACAGGAGACGGATCCTTCCTTCCAGGGTGGGTTAGCAGTTAGCAGTGGTAATAGGTGCCAAATGAGAAGACATATGGTAACAACAACAGTAAAAGTAGTAGTAGTAGTAGTAGCTTAAAAACCTTTTTATTTAGGAAGGTCTTTTTATGTTAATATTAGTGCTCAATATTCTCAGTAATTGTATTGTGTTGGTTTGCTGTTTTGAATTTAGCAAGTGTACTACACTGAGATTTAGAAAATTGCAATATAAATAAAATGCATTTATTGTTGTTTATTTTAGAAGTAGTAGTAGTAATATAGTAGTCATAGTAGTAGTAGTAGTAGTAGTAGTAAAGTAGTCGTAGTAGTAGTATAGTAGTAGTATTAGTAGTAGTATTAGTAGTAAAGTAGTATTATAAGTAGTGTAGTAGTAGAGTTGTTATAGTAGTATAATAGTCTTAGTAGTAGTAGTAGTAGTTGTAGTTGTAGTAGTAGAAGTAGAAGAAGTATAGTAGTAGTACCGTGTGTTGTTGTAGCAGTATAGTAGTCTTAATAGTACAGAAGAAACAGTAGTTGTATAGTAGTAGAAGTAGTAGTACAGTAGTATTAGTAGTACCGTGTGTTGGAGATGGGCTTGTTATTAATGGTGTTCCACTGCTTGGATCCGGTCAGACTGTAGTACAGGTAGTAGCCCAGGACCTCCTGGCCTCCAGGGGGAGCCTGCCACTGGAGGACCACTGAGCTGTCAGAGTCCCTGAAGACCAGCACCGAGTGGGCAGGATCTGGGACCTCTGGGGAAGCAAGCACAACCTTCTAGAGCTGCTAGTAACCAAACACAACCTTCTACAACTGCTAGTAACCAAACACAACCTTCTAGACCCGCTAGTAACCAAACACAACCTTCAGCGGGGAAGCAAGCACAACCTTCTAGAGCTGCTAGTAACCAAACACAACCTTCTAGACCCGCTAGTAACCAAACACAACCTTCTAGACCAGCTTGGAATGAAAAAAAACCTGCTCCACAGACCTGCTTTTATTTGGGAAACCAAACAAAACCCTCTAGACCAGTGGAGATAAGATGGAGTCAATTAACAATACGAATTTAAACAAACTAGTTAAAAATAACTCAACTATAACACAGCTAGCTAGCTCACTAACTAACAGACTGGTTGACTAATTATCGTACTTTTGTCTTACAGATAATGTAACCAACTTCTCTCTGACCTGAGGGGGGTCCCAGAGAGAGCAGCTCGCTGGGGTCCGAGGGCTCACTGATTCCGTACTTGTTGACAGAGCGCGTGCGGAAGCGGTACTGCGCCCCCTGCTGGAGGTCGAAGACGGGGTAGAGCGGCGAGGAGACCACCGCACCCAGACTGGCCGTCTCCCAGCGGTCCTCGTTCCCCACGGACTGAGAACAGACGGATGACATCATCAGAGCACAACTTGACATAATCAGAACACATGCATGACATGATCCTCAGAACACAGACAGACAGGCAGACATACAGGTGTGTGTGTGTGTGTGTGTGTGTGTGTGTGTGTGTGTGTGTGTGTGTGTGTAGTACCCGCTCCACATAGTAGGTAAGGGGTTCTGGTCCCCGGGGGTCTGGCTCGCTCCAGCTCAGGACCAGGTAGGTGTTGGTCACCTGGCGGGACGTCACCTGGGTGGGGGGGTGGGGCACCTGCACCTCACCTGGAGGGTGCACGTACGCTAATATGAACCCGGTGAAGTGCAATGACTTCGCTGACACTAATGCAGCGCCCCGTTCAAAAACGTGCCATGTTTCGGAAACGGGACGATCGCTTGGCCTTGGCTGGGTGCCCAGCACGTCCTACTAAATACCGGAGTTCCTTGGGGGCCTCGGCAATACACTGAGTTTGAAGTCGATCGGAGAACGGTTGTTAAGAAAAATCGAAGGTCAGACACATAGGTGCATAGACAGAGAATTCTTCCACTATAGTTAGATCAACTGTCACGTAAACACCTTTGGCCGGCTAACAGAGAAGATGTATTCCAGGGGAAATAGGTATTATTATGACACCTCGACAATTCAATGACCTTTTAAAAGTTCCCGTTTAAACCTTTAGTGTGTTCTGGGGCGCTGGAGCCACATTCTGCCCATGCACCAAAAGGTTGCATCCATTTGACCCGGGAACAGCTGACTCACCCAGATACATCAACACACGTTTGGTATCTACGTGTTATTGACCTAACGCACTTGATCGACAAGGAGAAACGCGGGACCGAAGCATCTTGAGACACCGTGTGCTGCAACCCTTTGCCGCCTCTCTAAGGAAGTACCTTCGAGGATTAAAATTCACACACACACACACACGCAATAATAAGCCAAGACCTATCGCTCCGTCGCACATCAATCTCCTCAAATGCTATCGGTTTGGAGTGTAGCACTCCTGTCATCTCTTCAACTGACCTGACATCCGCTGAATGAACGGCCATGTTAACACGGTACGACGTACGTGGCGGTAATGCTACCAACACTACAGACAACATGAACTGCCAAACCTTCCAACTGCTCTTTAGTGATCTGCCTTCCTCTGTCAGCCTGCACAACTACAGAGAGAGAGAGAGAGAGAGAGAGAGAGAGAGAGAGAGAGAGAGAGAGAGAGAGAGAGAGAGAGAGAGAGAGAGAGAGAGAGAGAGAGAGAGAGAGAGAGAGGAGAGAGAGAGAGAGAGAGAGAGAGAGAGAAGAGAGAGAGAGAGAGAGAGAGAGAGAGAGAGAATCTCATTTGGATCATTTGGATGTAATGTACTGAAGGCCAGTACAGGTCACAGTCTGTTTATGTCTATGACTCCACATCAGTATCATGCAGATTAATTTATATTGCATCATTACATTAGTGTTTACAATGAAAGGGGGGGGGGAAGGGAGAGAGAAGCGGGGGGAGGATGAGAGTGAGGAAGAGAGAGGGGGGGGGGAGAAGGAGAGAGAAGGGAAGGAGAGAGAAGGAGAGAGAGAGAGAGAGAGAGAGAGAGCTCTTGGATGGACCTTCTGTCTGTCCTTCAAGCGTTTAATGATCCACAGAATGTGGTCAGAGACTCCATCTGTCCCATACACACACAAACACACAGCACATATACGTATGTGCTGTCAGAGAAGTCCTCCACTGTGTGTGTGAGTGGTAAATAGTCTGCATTGATAACCTGTGGCCACTTAATTAGTGCAACACATTCACACACACATTCACACACAGACGGCGGTGTCAACCATGCCAGGAAACAGCCAGCTCAGCTCGTCTGTGTGTGTGCACGTGTGTGTGCACGTGTGTGTGTGCGTACCCATGGTCCTGCTGGCCTCCAGGGGGTCGGAGGTCAGGATGGGGGCGGTCGGTTTGGACCAGCGTCCGGCGCCCGCTTGGTTGACAGCACACACCCTGAAGCAGTAGGAAGTCCCGCCCTTAAGACCTGACACCGGGAAGTGACACGCCTTCTGCAGGGAGGCGTTACAGCGTTCCCATTCTCCGACAGCCACATCACATCTGTACAGGGGTGGGAGAGAGAGAGAGAGAGAGAGAGAGAGAGAGAGAGAGAGAGAGAGAGAGAGAGAGAGAGAGAGAGAGAGAGAGAGATAGTAACCCATCAAATTAACAAAGTAACCCATCTGTTCAAACTGCCATATTCCATATAAACTGTACCATGTGTTTCTTGTGAATTCACTTAGTCTTGTTTTAAACCCTGCAGACACTTTGTGAAGTCCACTGTTTTTACTGAAGTATATTTATATATTTACTATTTTTACTGTAGTATATATACTCTGTAAGGTGTCCTTGAGTGTTTTGAAAGGCGCCCCCCAAATAAACTGTATTCTTTTTATTATTATTATGATAGAAAGAGAGAGAGCGAGAGAGAGAGCGAGAGAGAGAGAGAGAGAGAGAGAGAGAGAGAGAGAGAGAGAGAGAGAAAGAAGGAGGGGAGAGATTGTGAGAGAACATTATAGTACATTGGGAGTCAATAAGGAGGGAAAGGGGGAGGGAGAGAGAGAAAAAGGAGGGAGAGAAGATACAGCATGAGAGAGAAGAGAAGAGAAATGGAGGTAGGAGTAGGGGAGGGGAGAGAGAGAGAGTTGGAGTAGAGCCAGAGGGAGAGACAGAACAGGGAGTAGGAGAGCGGGGGGGGAGAGACTGGAGAGAGGGAGAGGTTAGAAAAAGGGAAAAAGAAAAGCAGGCATGAGAGAGACAATTAAGCCTAATTAAAACAATTGAGAGGTCTGTGCAAGCTCTCCAACCAATTAGGAGAGAGAGATGAGGGGGAGGTCCCAAATATATTCACCTTTCCATTAATCAATTTATATTTGCTTGCTGCTGTTTTGTTTTATATGCACGGCTTAATGGCTTGGCTGAACATGGGCCCGATACGCCTGATAAATACGGTTAATTAACATGAATATACTTCGTTTAGTTTAGATGTTCATTCAAGTAGTGGCTCGCTCTACTTTCTCTGGGGCCTGCTTCCTGGTGGTGATGTCATGGGGTGAAGAGAGACAGAAGAGAACGAGAGAGACAGAGAGAGAGAGAGAGAGAGAGAGAGAGAGAGAGAGAGAGAGAGAGACAGAGAGAGAGAGAGAGAGAGAGAGAGAGAGAGAGAGAGAGAGAGAGATGGTCGAATTCCAGGGGGTGTTTTGTTTTAATTGATAAATGCTGGCTAATTAAAATGTCTCAAGGCTAGTGTTAAGATAATTCATTCAACAGTAAAATCAAACCCCCTCACTCACACACACACACACACACACACACGCACAACTTTGATCACACCCTAGATATTAGTATCTATTAGTATTTTCAATTTAAAAGCGTATTTTAAAGAAGCCGAGAGCGGAGCTTGTGTCAAAGGACACTCTGAAGACCTCGAAGGCAACCACAACAATCTGTTTCCGTGGCAACCACTCCTCTCTCTCTAAACAACGGATGTTATTCAGTAAATAGAAGGTGCTAAAGTGCTCCAGATAGCCCCTAAACCGGCTGCGAGTGCAGGACTCTGGGCAGGTTGCTAGGAAACCAGAGGCTGGCCTCTTGGTGTTCTTGTTTCCAGCCAGCATCCCATAATAGCCAGGATTTCTGTAGGCAGTAGTTATCTCTAACAGTAATCAGTAAACACTATTCAGGGAGAAACGCACTTATCAGACACACACACACACACACTACACACACACACACACACACACACACACACACACGTTCAGCAACACTCACATTTCTCTTTTGTTGGGGTTAAGATTGGAGAACAGAAAATAACAGATTCACTTTGTTTTCCTCCGCTTTCACTGTTTGTACAAAAATTGAATGCAGCGTTGGCCCCAAGGCGCCTGCATGCAGCAAGTGTGTGTGTGTGTGTGTGTGTGTGTGGTGTGTGTGTGTGTGTGTGTGTGTGTGTGTGTGTGTGTGTGTGTGTACAAAGTATCCCAGTGTGTGTGTGTTCCTCTACCTAGTATCCCTGTACGGGACTATGTGTGTGTGTGTGTGTGTGTGTGTGTGTGTGTGTGTGTGTGTGTGTGTGTGTGTGTGTGTGTGTGTGTGTGTGTGGGCGTGCACGCCTGTATACCTCTCTACAAAGTATCCCTGGACAGGACTGGCCCCGTCTGCGCTGGGGGGGAGCCAGCTCAGG
>CM051008.1:3723757-3738757 GCA_027704905.1 Muraenolepis orangiensis | reverse complement strand
ATGCATATGTGGGTTTGTGTGTGTGTGTGTGTGTGTGTGTGCGTGCATATTGTATATTTATATGTGTATGTGTGTATATGCGTGTGTGCGTTTGTGTGTGTGCGCCATTGTAATGTATTTGTGTATAAGGGTCTCTCTCACCAAGTGACGTGCGGAGGAGGACAGCCCTGGAGGGTACAAGCCAGCGTGACGCTCATCCCCTCCCAGACACAGTGAGCTCTCAGCGGGACGGAGAAGTCAGGGGGCCTCTGGCTCAGGAGCTCCCGGTACCGCAGGTCGGAAGCTGCCTTCTCCTCCGCCTGGAAGACACAAAACACACCACTGATACACAGTCTTAGAACACAGTTGGAGCACACCACTGATGTATAGACTTAGAACACAGTCTGAGTGAGAACACCAATGTCCATGACATCCATGCCCCCCCTGCGGAGGTAGATATTGCCCAATGACCCAACACGCATTTTTTGCACAAGCACATTGTCATTACCATGTCAAAGACTGTTTTAATGTCATCTGTTCATCCACACAGTATTCACCATGTCAGTCTTTGAAACATACAAGACAAGACAATAAGGTATTCATATACATTTAGGATTTTGTATATATCAATTTTCAATCTGGCCACACGTGTTCCACAGTTTGAAAAAACATCTTAGCACAGTACCCACGTACCTGCCTGTCTGGGTAGGGCCCCTTACTATCTAACAGTCTAAAGGCCCCTACCTGTCTGTGAAGGGCCCCTAACTATCTAAAAGTCTAAAGGCCCCCTACCTGTCGGTGTAGGGCCCCTAACTATCTAAAAGTCTAAAGGCCCCCTACCTGTCGGTGTAGGGCCCCTAACTATCTAAAAGTCTAAAGGCCCCCTACCTGTCGGTGTAGGGCCCCTAACTATCTAAAAGTCTAAAGGCCCCCTACCTGTCTGTGTAGGGCCCCTAACTATCTAACAGTCTAAAGGCCCCCTACCTGTCGGTGTAGGGCCCCTAACTATCTAAAAGTCTAAAGGCCCCCTACCTGTCTGTGTAGGGCCCCTAACTATCTAACAGTCTAAAGGCCCCCTACATGTCTGTGTAGGGCCCCTAACTATCTAACAGTCTAAAGACCCCTACAGGTCTGTGTAGGGCCCCTAACTATCTAACAGTCTAAAGACCCCTACAGGTCTGTGTAGGGCCCCTAACTATCTAACAGTCTAAAGACCCCTACAGGTCTGTGTAGGGCCCCTAACTATCTAAAAGTCTAAAGGCCCCCTACCTGTGTCCTGAGGGCCACGCGGTCTACCCGAGAGCGCAGGGCCCGCTGGTTCCTGAGGACGGCCACCTCCACCTTCTCCGCCTCGTTCCCGAACATGGTCCACTTATCTCTGTAGGACGGCTCCTTCAGCAGCAGGCTCTCCTGCCTGGGAGGACACAAGGCAAGCCTCCTCTTGACAGATACAACCACATCCACCTGGCGTCATAGCCCTCTCGACCACCATGGAGCAAAACTTACATAATGACATCATATCTATAACCTATCATAGCAGACAATTTCATGTTTGTTGATATATTCTCCTTCATGAACTGAACACCTCCTCCACACCGCACTGCACACTGCACACACGCACACACGCACACACGCACACACGCACACACGCACACACGCACACATGCATACACCATCGGAACATAATGAGAGATAATTATTTTTTCAAACATTCATGTTTTGAAGAGCGATAGAGCGTGAAGAGCTCTACAAACGCTTCAGATAACTCACTCACTCCCTTAAACAATACCCAGAAATATGCAAATCAATTTAAACACGCATCACACACAGATTATTATACAGGCTCACACGTGCACACTTCACGTCACACTTATTCCAACACACACATGCACGCACACACACACACACACAGACGCACACACGTGCACACACACACACACACAAACGCACATAAACGCACACACAAACGCACACACACACACACACACACAGACGCAAGCACATCATCATCACGCATACATACAAATCACACAGCTTGTGATGCTTCAGGACAAAATGATCTATTTCACAGTAGTTTAACTTTAAACAGTACGGTTGGTGTCTAAGACAACCGTACTGATATAACAACAATCGATTAGACACTCAAATGACACTTAAAGTATCACCGTAGCCAAGCGTGGTGGCGTCGTAGTTGTGTTGAGGTGTAATCAATTTCCTAGTGTTATTCTAACCGTGCGTCAAACAGTAGCAGCAGAGAGCTTGATGTGGTGTGTTTCAGCTCTTCAGTGGGAGGGAGGGGGGTGGAGGGGGGAGGTGGAGGACGGGTGGAGGGGGGAGGTGGAGGACGGGTGGAGGGGGGAGGTGGAGGTGTTAATGGAGGATGAGCCAAACAGACCCGCATGTGAGGACGGTGAGAATGCTTTGGAAGAATAGAAGCCCATTAAAGGGTTATAGTTACAGCAGTATGTACCTGCACACACACACGCACACACGCACACGCACACGCACACACACACACACACACACACACGCACACACATACGCACACACACACAGCTCTTCTGGAAATAGAATCAACTCTCCATCCTCTTCATCACCATGGAAACGTCACAGTCCTATTGGCTTTAGCGTGACACCGCTGGGGGGGAGAGGGGGTGCAGGTGGCCCAACAGCGAGGCTTGCATCGGCGCTAATCACGTTAGCGGCGGCCGTCCCATTCTCATGTGTGGGCGTGCACATGAGAAGGCAATTATTGGCTGGCAGGCGGGATGCACGGCCGGGGGTGGGGGTGGTTGTAGGGCAGCTGAAGAGTTGAGGCTCATTACTGTCAGCTGCTCCCCTCCCCACACACACACACACACACACACACACACACACACACCACACACACACACACACACACACACACACACACACACACACACACACACACACACACACACACCCTCCGTGGTTTCTTCACCTTCCTCCTGTTCTATCACCTCTTTCACCCCCTCCACCCCCGTCCCTAACACCTCTCCATGTTCATCTCCACCACATCTCCCCTGCCACATCAGGGGGCGGCAGCAGCTCAGTCTGTTGGGTCTTGGCTTGGGAGCCGGAGGGTCGTGGGTTCAAAAAGGACTGAGTACGGAGTGAGAACTGGTACTCGGAAAAAGGGGCCATTTCGACTCCTGGGCACCAGCGAGGTGCCCTTGAGCAAGGCACCAGACCGATACACTGCTCCCCGGGTGCTGTATAAACAATCGCTGCCCACTGCTCCTAATACTACGATGGGTAAAATGCAGAGAAACTCATTTCACTGTGTGTGTGTGTGTGTGTGTGTGTACATATACGTATCCGACCAATAAAGAGGATTCAATCGTCCATTTAGATTTAGATTTACCACACATCCCCCCCCTTCATCACCATCATACACACCAATGCAACGACCACTACGACTACCATCCACCATCAACACCCCACATTAGCCCCAACGACCAGCACCACCACTTTCATCGGCGCTGCCATTACTCCAACCTGTTCTACCGATACCCTAATACCCTACTGTCAACTACCACCCTTTATACATGTTTGCTGCCTAGCCGCTGGGTCAAACGTGAAAACAACCATGAGTTTACCGTTGGCTGACTTTCTACTTTTTATAAATGGACATTCTTTTAACCTGTTTATTTAGTTTAGCTTGATTAGCTTGAGCTAGATTTATATTTTTTTAGAAATTGTTGTTTGTAAGAGTGTCTTGAGGATTGCCAGACAAT
Organism: Muraenolepis orangiensis; assembly: GCA_027704905.1. Lineage (NCBI taxonomy): Eukaryota > Metazoa > Chordata > Actinopteri > Gadiformes > Muraenolepididae > Muraenolepis > Muraenolepis orangiensis. The sequence continues at coordinate 3,735,020 of CM051008.1, read as the reverse complement.
TATCGACGATTAAAGGCATTCTGATTCCGATTCTGATTCTGATTCTGACACCTGTAGAAACCTCAGACACGAGAGGGGAGAGGGGAGAGAGGGGAGAGGGGAGAGGGGAGAGGGGAGAGGGGAGAGGGGAGAGGGGAGAGGGGAGAGGGGAGAGGGGAGAGGGGAGGAGTCCAGATCAAAGGGGAGTTTCGTCATGGTCCAAATCCTCCTGGCTTCCAACGCGTTGGGCTCAGAATACCAATCCACTCAAGAATAAAAACAAGAATAATTGGGATTACAGCCTAAAGTCCAGGCACTTTGGCGAGGCTTGTCGAGAGAATTTAGTTTCTAGAATTTAAGTTTTTACCTTTTTTAAAACAACTCAAACTAAACTTGATGGTTTGAGGTCTCGATCTCACAACTTTGGATGACAGTTTTCTCCTTCAATTGTTTATCAACAGCTCTCACTGGCTCCACTGCTCTCCTCAGGGCAGGACAGAAAGTGATGTCACAGCACTTAGATAACGTTAGATTCTGGTGCATGTTTTCACTCCCCCGACTGTTTTCACTCCTTCTTGTTGCAGTAACCTTAAACATTCCGACTTTTAAAGGCCAAAAGACATAATACTTTGGAAAGCCACACAGTTGACTCAAAAAGCCAGGGGGGGATTTGTGTTCCTCCCCGGAGGCTGATAGGAAGCACCCCTGTGACCCGGGAGACTCTGTGACTCCAGGCCTGTGGTAGTTCCTCCTGCTACCCCGCTGCTCGTCATGAAGGAGCACAACGTCCACAGAGGGAGAACAAAGACAGTCCTGGTCTCCCATCCGTTGTCAGATGATCACAGTTGGAAGGGAGGAAGTGTCAGGGTCGAACGACAGCCCGTGAGGAGAGAGGACACCCGGGTCCACCTTCTCTTGATGTTGTCAGGTCCAGGTCTTGACAAACACACAATCCTTCACCAGAGAATGACGAGCGAAAATATTCTTTTTCGCCTGCATGTTCATACAGCATCTATTGACTATATTGGTCATCTAGTCATTTTGCAGAAGCTTTAGCCAAAGCGGCATATGGTGGGAATTTGGATACATGCCATTAAGGATGGCATGTTGCCCTTTAGATGGCTACAGGTCCATTACAGACATTCGGGGGGGTTCAAACCCAAGACTTTTCACCAGGGAGTCCACAAGAATCTATCCACAAGACTCTCCTGCATGCCCGTTGCAGCTCAAGTTCTCTTCACCAAAGTTAATTTCAAACACAGTGTGTGTTTTATTGTTTGTGTTTTGAGTTGTTGGTTCCACCTGGAGGAATTGCACATGCTTATTAAAGTCGAATGTGATTACCTTTTCAGGGTGATAGAAAATAACTTTCAATTAGTGTTTAGGAGCGGGAGTCAACAATACTGAGCCAGCCTGAGATAGATTTCAAATCCCCTAATAAGAGGAGCTTGTCGTACGCTGGCTGTGTGGGCTTTATAAATAATATCACATTAGGCCAATCAGGAGGTGGTCCCTGCAGCACACAACCCCCACAGTCTGGAAAGGACTGCTTCAAACACACACGCACACATTCAGAAACACATCACACACATACAGTACACACATACAAACATAAAGACACACACACACACACACACATTCAGAAACACATCACACACACATTCAGAAACACAGCACACACATACAGTACACACATACAAACCTAAAGACACACACACACACACATTCAGAAACACATCACACACACATTCAGAAACACATCACACACATACAGTACACACATACAAACCTAAAGACACACACAAACAATCACTAAAACACACACGCACACATTCAGAAACACATCACACACATACAGTACACACACACAATCACTAAACACACACACACACACACACACATACTACATTCAGACAAGCACACATTACAGTTACAGTACATACAGTACACACATATACACACATTGAAACACACACGCACACATTCAGAAACACATCACACACATACAGTACAAACATACAAACCTAAAAACACACACACATACTAAAACACACACACACACATTCAGAAACACATCACATACTGTACATACAGTACACCAATACACACACACACACACACACACACAATGCTGAGAGGAAAATGGGTACAAACCATGTTCTGTGATAGGGGGTGATCTTCATGTTCAGGATCTCCTTGGCGGACAATATGTCCCCGGGGATGATGGGGTAGAAGTCGGCGTAGGACGGCTCCTCATCACTGTTGGCACGGCAACATGTCAAACACAAAATAGCACGCAGGGAGAAGACATAATCAAAACATCCTATTTTGTTGTCCCATTTGTATTACAGAACTGACAATAATTGTGTTTCAATATTTTCCAACCACCCAAAACACAGTATTCCACCAGGAGTTGACATGGTAATGAGTGTGTGAATTTTGTGATTTATATTAAGCCTCGGCCTATGTTGCAGTCTACGTTTGGTGTATTGGTGTATTTATATGGTGTATCATTTGAATGCCAAAGGAGACGGATATTACAAACAGCACACATTAAATACATTATTATGAGCAAACAACACAAAAGTAATTAAGTAGAGAGATTCAGCCCCAAGATTCATCAGGGTGAATCTCCGCCAGGCAGAATGACTGTTCGTCATCTATAGAGTTAAAGTAGCTGTCATTTATCTGACAGATTGTAAAAGATTGCAGACATTTTTTTGGTTTGCTTCTCCTTTTCATTCAACATTCAAATCAGACGGTAAACAATGACAGCATCCAATATTACAACAACCGGGGATCTTTGGCACAGGATGTCAGCTGCTGTTTTCACAGCAATACCCGGCCGCCTGTCACCGGAGGGCTGAGCGCACGGCTCAGTGCGTGTTCAGTAGGGGGGTCAGAGATGTAACTCTCTCTCTCTCTCTCTCTCTCTCTCTCTCTCTCTCTCTCTCTCTCTCTCTCTCTCTCTCTCTCTCTCTCTCTCTCTCTCTCTCTCTCTCTCTCTCTCTCAGGAAATTGCTTTCAAATAACTTTCCACCTGGTTCCACATTTACATGGAAGCGCTTATCAGCTGTGTGTGTGTGTGTGTGTGTGTGTGTGTGTGTGTGTGTGTGTGTGTGTGTGTGGTGTGTGTGGTGTGTGTGTGTGTGTGTGTGTGTGAGATTAGCATCATATGGACCGCTTGTTATTGATACCGTCGGCTGTCACACCTACCGCCGCTGGAATTGTTTGGACGCAATAACGCCTTGATAAGATGATAATGTGTGCCAACGTAGGCTTCTGGCGTTGTAAAACCTGACTTCAGGTCTTTAAAAGATGTGAACGGTAAACACAGTCCTTGTCACGACCCCCCCCCCCTTCTGTCGGACACTGCGAGAGAGGATGACCTGTTTCATTCACTCATCCTCTACTGCACCTGCACTGCCATTCTAATTTCGCAACTGGTCCACAAACACAAACACAAACACACAAACACACAAACACACAAACACACACACACACACACACACTTGGCCATAGGCTATAACTACACCGTTTATTTACTGAACAGAAGAGTTCATCCAGAGCGACTTGCTGAGATGCTGTGATAAATACCCGAGTCAAATCCCCGGTCGGTCCACAACTGATCATTATCCTGACCACAGCTACGAGTTGAGTTCCTCAAACTAAACCATTCTCCCGTAGGCCTCTCTCCTTACCCCAACCTATTCTCGTCTGTAAAACCCACTTTTACCTCTGAAATTTCTACCGAACGACCCAAACGTTTGACAATTTTAATGCAACTATGCATTAAAATTGCCAAAAGTTTGGGTCGTTCGGTCTGTCCAAGTATCAATGTCCCAGTGAACTCATGCACTAATATCTATTATCCATCCCTGCTTTAATCGGTAGCAGGAACAAGCTGCTGAATTACCTCCAGAGGATCATGTGTGACACCAGATGCAGATCTCGTACGCGCTGACATTGTTGCAAGTAATCAACTGTCATGTTTAATTTTTAATCCTCTCGCTGTCACAGTAAGAGTCTCTCTCTGTCGCACGCACGCGCGCACGCACGCACGCACGCACGCATGCACACAAAGCAGCACACACAAACAAGACCTTAGACTTTAGAAAGCGCTATAAACTGCGGCTAAAGGTATAGCTATGTTGGGCTAGGTGCGGTCAGCTATCATACACGTAAATATAACCACAGACAATAGGGGTTAAATGACCTTTGTGAAACAGGACAACAGCCAACTCCACGGCAAGCAGCTAAGACACACATTTAAAAGGTAATGTAACAGACGTATAGAAAGTCCTTTTGGGTCCTGGGGCTGTTGTTGACAGCCACACCAGCTTGTAAGGTCTATTGTTATACTTAACACATTGCATAGCGCTGGGGTTCTCCAACGTTTTGGGACCCCATACAGGGACCCCCTCAAAATCGTAACGCCAATTAAACATACGCTTACTGCCATTTGTACTCTTAGATGCCTTTGGAACCATTTGTATTCTAACAATGTTCAAACTAAATACCTGTTTCATAGTAACAGAAAGACATTTCAATTTTAATCATGTCAATACCACTTATATACTTTGTATATTTATATATACAGTATATATATATTGTTTATTTATATATATATATGATATACTTATATATTATACATATATATATATTATAACAGTAACAATACATAGTCCTTTGACTATGAACAGTTACAAGATGAACAGTATCAAGACACAGTCCTATGACTATGAACAGTTACAAGATGAACAGTATCAAGACATAGTCCTATGACTATGAACAGTTACAAGATGAACAGTATCAAGACATAGTCCTATGACTATGAACAGTTACAAGATGAACAGTATCAAGACATAGTCCTATGACTATGAACAGTTACAAGATGAACAGTATCAAGACATAGTCCTATGACTATGAACAGTTACAAGATGACAACAGTATCAAGACATAGTCCTATGACTATGAACAGTTACAAGATGAACAGAAACAACAGTAACAAGACATAGTCCTATGATTATGAACAGTAACAAGGGTAACAAGACATAGTCCTATGACTATGAACTCTAACAAGACGAACAGTAACAAGACATAGTCCTATGACTATGAACTCTAACAAGATGAACAGTAAAAATACATTCCTATGACTATGAACAGTAACAAGATGAACAGTAACAAGACATAGTCCTATGACTATGAACAGTAACAAGATGAACAGTAACAACAGCAACAACACATAGTCCTATGACTATGAACCAATCTTTAACCAATTTTCTTTGTATCTCCACCAGAACTGCCTCTTGGATCCCCACCAATCTGGTTTTAAGGCAGGTCACTCGACGGAAACTGGTGGAGAGGCTTGCGTACTCCGATGACCCTGAGAGCTAAGCTGGAGGGGGTTTACACCCCTGGCAGGTTCAACCAAACCAGACAAGGGGTCAAGGGGTAGGAGGCAGACCAATTGCAGTCCCTGGTCCTCCAGGTTGGGGGTTGGGCGTGGGGTTAACTTCCTCATCCCGGGAAAAAATAAGTAGTTACAGAAACACTGAGGAATGAAAGCATCAAAGACTTGGTTGAGGAAGGTGCTAGAAATGGGGATCATGACGCTTCCCAGTCAAACCCGCAAGGAAGCTGGGAAGTTTATACACCTTCTGACACCAAAGAAATCTACCCCTGTGGGGCCTGGGTCGGGGGAGGTAAAGCTGCCCAGTGGGCAGTCTGTTATCTACTCTGGCCATGAAGAAGATGGAGCAAATCACACTGAGGGAGTAGCCATCATGATGACTAAGGAGACCAGAAAGGCCCTGATCGCATGTGAACCCATCAGTTCTCGCCTCATTACTGCATCCTTCAGAACCAACAACAGGAGAGTGAAGGCTCACATAATACAGTGCTATGCACCTACCTACGATGCAGTTGATGATGTCAAGGCCAGGTTCTATGACAGCTTGAACCACCTACTTGGTAGGGTAGGAGCCAGAGACCTCATTATCCTGATGGGTGACTTCAACGCATAGATTGGAGGACGGAATGAGGGCTACGAGGAAGTGATGGGGAAACATGGAGTGGGGAAAATGAATGAGAATGGAGAGATGTTTGTTGAGACCTGTGTCAACAACCACCTGGTCATTGGAGGAAGTGTATTCCCTCACAAAACCATACATAAAACAACGTGGGTGTCACCAGACCATGTTACAGAAAACCAAATCGATCACATCTGTATCTGTAGGATGTTCAGATGGTCCATGGAAGATGCAGGTCCATGGTGGTTAGATGCAGCCTCTGACCACCATCTGCTGGTAGGGACATTTTAACTAAGGCTGAAGAGAAATCACCTATATAAAAGTCATAGAGTTAAATACAACATTGAATACCTACTAATAATACCTACTATTAACCTAATACCTACTATTGCATCAACTTTGAATAAGTTCAATGACACCTTAGCAAGAAAAAACACACAGAGCTTGACTGGCTTCATGGCTTTGTTCGCACCTGAAGACACATGACACACTTCTGTCTCCCGTCGCTGTTACGTATAAAAACAACAACATTTTTCTTTGATTTAAGCTTGTTTGGGCTTAGCGTGACTTGACGATGTGGATTGACTGGACTGACTGAAATATTGATCGGTATTTAGCTTGCATGCTAGCAGGATGGCTAATAAGCAGAGCTACACAGCAGCAAAAACTGTTTGTTGTGAGTGAAGTGAATGAGTTATGATTGACGTGATGTGTCACAATCACATCAGAGTTTATATTGGCCCAAAGCTAACATGAGTGGGAGTAATGAACAATTAATTATTGTTTGATTGGCGCAAATGGCAAATTGTCTGTAGATTTTTTAATAAAAAATAAAAAAATTTTATTTTTATTTTTTTATAAATGATTAGAAATAATTGCGGACCCCCTGGCTATGGCTCACGGACCCCTGGGAATATGCGGACCCCTGTTTGAGAACCCTTGCATAGCGTTCATACGTATAGCAGCACATGTGTAAATATGTGTGATTGTTTATGTGTGTCATCATGTATTTAGTTAGATTAGTGTGTGTGTGTGTGTGTGTGTGTGTGTGTGTGTGTGTGTGTGTGTGTGTGTGTGTGTGTGTGTGTGTTCGATTGATTAGATATGTGTATGTGTGAATGTGTGGTGTGTGTGTGTGTGTGTGTGTGTGTGTGTGTGTGTGTGTCAAATTCCCCCCCACAGTTAGACACTACTGTTACCATGGGATCAACACACACCCCTCACCAGGGGGTCGGGGATGCTGAGAAATCAACAAACAAACAAACATATAATAAATAAATAATATAAAACTGTGGAGACTTTGGAAGGAATTAGCATAGCTGCTTGCTAACCAGCGCACAGGCGTTGCGCTCCACCAAACACAGAGATGAACCCTCTCCTCTCTTTATCACGCCACGCCACGACCCCCCCCCTCGGGGTCAGCCCAGCCTGTGGAGATAATGGCGTGTCTCCCATCTCTTCAACACCCGAGCCTCTTTGCAGATCCGAGCCTCAACACTTATCTTAATTTAATAACATCGCTGCATACATTAGGAGGCTGAGGAACTGAGGTGAAGAGGCTTGAGTGGAAGCCATCAGGAAGGCCATCAGAATGAGACACTATTGGCCAACGTGTCCCCCCCTGTGCATGTGCCTGTCAATTTAGAACTGTGGATGTCAATCAAAATGTGTGTGTGTGTGTGTGTGTGTGTGTGTGTGTGTGTGTGTGTGGTGTGTGTGTGTGTGTGCACATGCGTACGTGTGTGGGTGAGTGTGTCTGTGTGCACGTGTGTCAGTCCTCAGCACCCTTAACACAGACATTACATTTAATATGATGTGAGCCCTCAGAGTGAAATACAGAATGGTCCTGTTAGAAAGCGTCTCTCTTAAGTACTCTTAGGGAAATCTGTTACTGAGTACTTCTCAATCTCATGCTCTCGGAATACGGGCTGATTTTGGTCTCCTTGGACCGGAATAGTCCTGTCAAACTCAAGGTACTCAGGTATAAAAATGTAAAAAGTGAAATAACCAATATATTGTCATTACCACTTCCAAAAAAGTATGCATATTGTTCATCAATACAGTTTTCCCCTTCTCAGAATTCAACCATATAGGCTTATATTAATAACATAAAATAGACAAATCATGTAATGCAATATATCGTTTTGAAAATAATGTTTAGAATGATTTTTAGGCCTGTGGAAGGCCCACTTGATCCTCTGCTGTGACCCACTCAGGGGTCACGACCCACAGGTTGAAAACCAATGGCTAAAATGTACTCTCTGGCCCTGCTTAACGCACAGTACAACGTCCCTGAACTTGCTTTGATCAAAGATGATATCTCGACACAATTAGTGTCAAGATGTCATTCACTCGACGAGCATGCCGTGGAGTTTGCTGTCACACCACGTGTCAGACAAGATGCGTTTTTTTTACTTTCTTTTATTATACTTTTTTTTTAATTTGACGCTCAAACCATCTGTTCCCGACACCATCTGCAATGAGACGAGTGAACTAATACACTTGCTAAACCGTGGGAGTGCACATGTTCACGCACACAAGTGTAAGAAGTTGGGGGTTGCAAGGGGCAAATGTGCTCGAAGTCGGGTACCACTATCGACCGTTAAGTCGACGAAGACGGTTCAATAGTTAGAACTTAGGCGGACAAAACCTTCGGAGCGTCATTGCCGAATGAATGCGTACCTGGAGGTGAAGGTCTTCTTACTGGAGTGGGAGGAGAACTTCGCGCTGTGGGAGGACCGCCACGCCTCCTCCTCCTGCTCCCGTCGCGTGATCACTCTGGTTTCCATGACGACCGCCCCTGTGGAGCGAGGGGGCAGAGGGGCAGTTGGTCTTCTCTACAGAGATGTACACGTTGGACGGAAACATTTGATAAACATCGTAACAAAGAATAGGAATAGGAGGGAATGGGGAGTAAGCATTCCAATGTACCTGCTGCAATGGGCCAATAAAAATATCTTGTATCTTGTATCTTGCATCTTGAATAATAGCAAGCTATGCCAACAGTAGGCTATGCTAACATTAGTTCGTTAAAATAACTACACTGTGGTAACGCCAGCATGTTTGTATCCTATGGTACAACAATAGTGCACTTTAAAAGTATACTATGCTCTAACAGTGGGTAGACTATTAAAAATAGTATTTTGTTTTGTCTGTGCGTGCATTTTGTATTTTAAAATAGTTGTCGGATAAAACTTATACGAAAAAATTAATTATAATTAATTATAATTATAGCAATTATAACAAAGATTTATTTGGTGTAATCTGTAATTGTAATCATACCAAAAAACATTCTGTGTAAATATCATCACCTATTTTTATATTTGTTCCACTACCAGCAATAATTGTATCTGTAATTATAACTATAATTATATTTAACTATAATTATTATAATTATTTCCAAATGTACGTATATGGTGTTTTTTTGCATATGTTTCATGCAATATTATTTATTTTGAGGTTGTGATATGATGATATTGAATATGTATTGAATTGTTTGGTGGACTGGGAGACTATGATCTTCTCCATCTTTATATCATTGGGATGTTTAGATCCCATTGCTTCTAGTATGTCATACAAAGCTCCAACTGCATGTGCTTTGAAAGGTTTGCGGTCAAAAGCATCTTCCTGAATTGATTCCTAAATCTTCCAGAAAGTGTTTTCTTTAGTACTTTCTTGTTATTTTAGAATTGCTATATTTATTGATTTATATCATTTTGGAATGTAGTCTTTTATTTGAAAATATAAAATATGTACTATTTTATTTTGCAGATATTTTCATCCAAAAACCTGGAACCTTTCGAGTGTGAGTGAAACAGCCTTACCAGTAGTCTAGAGACTATCCTGTTGAAAATTACAGAATCACTCATGGTTAGGGTGGTTAGCCACCAAGGGACTTGGGTTTGATCACTTCTATTCACATCTCAGTATGTTCTCATCGTTTTGATCTCAACATTTAAACCTTTGAGCTGACCAGAGTGCATTCTGGGTAGTTGTGTTTTCAGATTAATGATCAGCGTCATTCTGGACACCAGGTGGTGCACAACTGCAAATGGCTCACCATATTGATCCCTGGAGGCTATAGCAGTTGAGCCTGAGAGCTCCCCTAAGTGTATGCAAAATAGCACCGCTTAGCTCCCTGACAGATTAGCGCTCTCATACCCAATGCTACCTGAGATCATGGGCTGGAGTCCATTAAAACATCAGATACAGGAAGCTATTCATAGCACACCTCATTTACCATCACTAGCTAGCTTAAACACTCATGAATCGTTGTACAGGAATCTGCAAACAATGTTGGAACTAATGAAATCATGTGATGGACAATTTAAATGGGAATAGATCAATATCAATATATATTTACTAGAGAGACTTTAACTACCACCTGTCCGGTAAACAAAATATCTACACTAAAATATCGCGTCCCATTTAGAATCAATACGGGACGCAATTTGTCCCTACAATTAATGACGATATACGACACTAACTTGAAATATTACAACTTCTGATATAATATGACAAAGTATAGTCATATTTATCTACTGTTAATAAAGCACTTCAAACCTTAAGTATGAATCAAAATGCTTTCTTGAATGTTTTAAGTTATGATTTTCTATCACTGGCCCCCCACCCCTCGGGCCTGTGGTTGGGTGGCCCCAAGGAGCGGGGGGCGTCCTCCCTCCATCTGGATCTGGACTCGGATCCAATGCCAAATTGAACTGTTCCTTGGCCCATAAGTAATCTAACCCCCAAGTTGTGCCCAATTCCATACATCACTTTTTAAGTTATCTTGCTAACAGACAGACTATAGTTCAAACACAACCAAGGGGACCCATATCCATGTTATACATAACATGTGTTAAAGGAAAACCACACCTCCCTGTTTAAGCTAGTCTTCGCCCACTATCAGCATTTTAAAAAATGAGTTATCATTGCATCTCCTGGAAGACATTTTGCTTTTCATTTAGGGGCGGGGCTATTTAGCTGTTAAGGCTTTCGCTCTCTTGCCGAAGCCCCTCCCACTCACTCCAATCAGACAGTGTTTGATCGGCGTTACCTGCTCACCCAAAACGGCTAATAACGGCTAACTCATGCAATCGCATACGTTTAACCCATAGAGGGCAATTTTAGTCTTTCATCTTTCATCTCTACCTCTCATACCTCATACTACGCTATGCTAGCAATCCTATTGGGAGCGTGGGGACATTTGTGTGTGTGTGTGTGTGTGTGTGTGTGTGTGTGTAATAACTGGT
>CM051008.1:3668757-3718757 GCA_027704905.1 Muraenolepis orangiensis | reverse complement strand
AGCAGACGGGGGATGTTATTTATGTGAGGGGCAAATGAGAGTGAGCTGTCCAGGATGACACCAAGGCTCTTAACTTGGCCGGAGAAGGGAATGGAGTAATCATCAATGATGAGGTTGGAGGCAGGGGAGGATGGAGTTTTGGAGAGGGTGGTTTTGGTGCCAACGAGCAGGGCTTCAGTTTTGCGGCCGTTGAGTTTCAGGAAGTTGCTGCTCATCCAGCTCCTGATGTCCTTGAGGCAGTTGGTGAGAGAAGTTGGGGGAAGACATTATCATGACGGAGGATAGTGCCAAGGGGGGATAAGTAAATAATGAACAGGAATGGACCCAGTACTGACCCCTGAGGGACACCATGTGAGACAGTGGAGCAGCTTGACCGGTGGGTGCTGAGTCGGACATATTGTTTTCTGTCTGTGAGGTAGGATGAAAACCATGAAAGTGCAGTACCAGTGATCCCAATGTCAGCCAGGCCTTTGATGAGTAGTGGGTGGGAGATGGTGTCAAAGGCAGCTGTGAGGTTGAGAAGGATGAGGATGGAGAGCAGTCCAGAGTCAGCTGCACAGAGGAGGTCGTTGGTGATTTTTACCAGGGCTTTTTCGGTGCTGTGTTTTGAGCGGAAACCAGATTGGAAGGGTTCATGTAGGTTTTTATATGAAGACAAACTGATATTGTATGTGTACACCAGTTGTAATGTTACTTCCTTTCCTGTAAAACAGATAGGTCTTCCAGGGTGAAACAAGTCCTTTAATTTGAACATAATATGACCAGATTGTTTGCAGCGCTCTATCTGCAAACGCTCAGATAATCCCCCCGAATCGACGAGCAACACCGACAAAAAGAGAACGATTTCTGGTTTAGTCTCCGGGACGGAGATCGGCAGATCTTCATTAGCAGGGAAAGACGGAGGAATCCTGTCCACCTTATCGCTGGAGATAGCTGGGAAACGCAGAAAAAAACCCAGATGTTCCCCGATAGGGAACATACGCGGTAGGCTGTGACGTTAGCTCAGATTAGCTCCTTGCTCATCCATTCGCTTCTCTTTAGCATCTTTAGCTTTCTTCAAACGGCCCAGCTGATAACGCTGTAATTGCTTCAAAGTTCCCCACGCGGGCTCATGGTTTGCTGGGCTTTGAGGAGGGTGAGGACAAAGGAGAGCAATGGGAGCAAACCAGCACGTTCACCAAATCCAAATCCCAGCGGCTCATTTTAGCATAAATGCTAAGCTATTTACATAATGTTCAATTAATTACAAGGCCATAAATAAAACACCGCTTGTTTAAGGGGACAGACAACATGCTGCCGGGGGATGAAAGCGGCCTATTTGTACTTTTTGGCTAAGAATACATTCTCCTTCTGTTCATTAGTGAACGTGTATATAAATATAGTGAAGGAGTAGTGGAGCCCGGCTCAGGGCGAGAGTGCACGAGAAGCGTGCACATCCTCGGCCGGGAGGGATATTGTATTTTGGGAGGAAGATTCTAGCGAGTGACAGGGTCTATAATCTGAGTTTCATCGTGTCTTACATAGAAGAGAGAGAGAGAGAGAGAGAGAGAGAGAGAGAGAGAGAGAGAGAGAGAGAGAGAGAGAGAGAGAGAGAGAGAGAGAGAGAGAGAGAGAGAGAGAGAGAGAGAGAGAGAGAGAGAGAGAGAGAGAGAGAGAGAGAGATTCAAAATTCACACACATCGTCCCCTGAGAGAGAGAAAAGGGAACAAGAGAGAGGGGAGAGAGAAAAGAGAATTGGAAAGATAGCAAAAATGGAGCCAGAAAATTGGTGGGACAGAGAGAGAGAGAGAGAGAGAGAGAGAGAGAGAGAAAGAGAGAGAGAGAGAGAGAGAGAGAGAGAGAGAGAGAGAGAGAGAGAGAGAGAGAGAGAGAGAGAGAGAGAGAGAGAGAGAGAGAGAGAGAGAGACCAAGAGTGAGCAACAGACAGACAGACAGAGAACCCACTGTGTACCTTACAACCTGCAAGGTGTTGCTCTTTCTAGCGTGCTGCCAATCATTGCAAGATATAACAAACTTCCTCTGGATTACAGAGGATCACACCACACACACACACACACACACACACCACCACCCACACACACACACACACACCCACACACACACACCACACACCACACACACAATACAGGAAACTACAGAAATACTGCCACTCCAGGAAATCATCTGATTAAACTCATTGTAATTACTGTTATTATTGCTAGAATTATTATTTATGCTTCATCACTTGGTTGGGTAGTGGAAGCATTAGTTTATGATAGAAAATAGCTCTTTAGATGAATTGAGTGAGAGGGAAAGAGAACGAGAGTGGGATACAGAGAGTGAAAGAGAGGCAGAAGGGGAGAGAAAGTCTGATTTCCCTCACCAGATCAGTGTTAGTTGAACTCTTCTCATCCTCTTCTTCCTCTCCTCATCACAAGCTTCACCACCTCTGATCTGCTAGACCCCCATCTCCTCTGCAGCTCCATCGCTCAAATTCAAATTTGAAATGCTTTATTGGCATGAAAGTTTCAACAAGCAACAATGATATTGCCAAAGCAATACAATCTGAATTCACATTAAACTGGTCGTTAGGCCTGGGCCCATTCTCTCTCTCTCTCTCTCTCTCTCTCTCTCTCTCTCTCTCTCTCTCTCTCTCTCTCTCTCTCTCTCTCTCTCTCTCTCTCTCTCCTCTCCCTTAATGCCTTTGCTTGCCGCTCTACCAAACTCTCCCTTAATCACTTTTACATTAGACCATATATATATTTAGTTTATTTCACATTTCCGCATGTATGGTAAAGTGTATATATCCCCAAATGCTATAAAAGAGCGTTATTTGCTGGGTGTGTGTACACTGGCTCTGTATAATCATTAATACAGTGTACACACTATCTCTCTCACACACACACCCACACCCCACCACACACACACACACACTCACACCCACACACACACCACACACAACATACTGTACAAACCTAAATAGACACACACACACACACACACAAAAACACACACCAACCACACACGATTGTGCTGTAACACGGCAACCAGCTGAACTATGCACACTCCCTCAACTTTTAAATCATAAAACATATTTGACCTTTGCTCATAATAAAATCCAAGCTGATAACCAACCTGTATGTCAAACTGGAAGCAGGCCTGCTGACAGTACAACTGTAGATGTTCTGGATGTCTAGAGCAGAATGTCATGGAACTGGACAGCTATGGCTTTTAAGTCCAGTCAAGAAATATCTCTATACACATTCTATGTTTTAAAAGGAACAGTGGTTTGTAGAGTGAGGGTTGTTTTAACGGTTTATTTTAAATCGTACAAACGTGTTTTAGTATGACATCAATGACATTATGACAATGTCTCACTAAAAGTAAGTTACATTAAAGTGATATTAAAAGACAAAATACACAAACATTATTAACTTTGTGATAGTACACTCAAGATTTTCTATACCAGGTGTTCAATGGAAAAAGATGAATGTCACCTTTTTGAAAATAAATTCTGGTACAAAAAAAGCAAAGTAGGCAAAAACTAAACAAATGAAAAACAACGAAAAATAATAAAAATAAAAATGAATATACCAGTATTATACTGTACAGTTTGCTCATATGTGACTAACATAATGTCCATATGTTTGTATTTGTGTGTTTGTATTCGTTTACAGTTGTCTGTACAAAACAGCCCTCAGCCAATCACAACAGTATTACAGTATCATCAGTGAGCCAATCATAACATTCACTTCAACTAAGGACAGCAGGCCCTTACTTCCTGTCCCTTAAATTCATTACAAACTCAGGACCCTTGAGCCATTCCAACTGGGGTAGCACAAAAAGCTAAAGCTAAACTACTGGATACACAGGTTAACATGATTACTAGTTTGGCTCAGATTAGTGTGAGTGCACTTAAGAATGAGGCATTTACTATGTCCCTGTTTAACCAGAGAGCGCTGTTCTTGAACTGTGTGTGTGAGTGTGTGTGTGTGTGTGTGTGTGTGTGTGTGTGTGTGTGTGTGTGTGTGTGTGAGATTGACTCAGATTAGTGTGAGTCCACATAAGAATGAGGCCCTTACTATTTCCCTGTTTAACCACGGAGGGTGTGGCTCCTGCACCTTTTGTGTGAATGTGTATGTGTATGTGTATATGTATGTGTATGTGTATATGTGTATGTGTATGTGTATGTGTATATGTGTATGTGTATATGTATATGTATGTGTATGTGTATATGTGTATGTGTATGTGTATGTGTATGTGTATATGTATATGTATGTGTATGTGTATGTGTATATGTATGTGTATATGTATGTGTATGTGTATATGTATGTGTATGTGTATATGTGTATGTGTATATGTGTATGTGTATGTGTATGTGTATATGTATATGTATGTGTATGTGTATATGTATGTGTATATGTGAATGTGTATGTGTATATGTATATGTATGTGTATGTGTATGTGTATATGTGTATGTGTATGTGTATATGTATGTGTATGTGTATATGTATGTGTATATGTATGTGTATGTGTATATGTGTATATGTGTATGTGTATGTGTATATGTGTATGTGTATGTGTATGTGTATATGTGTATGTGTATGTGTATATGTATGTGTATGTGTATGTGTATATGTATGTGTATGTATATGTGTATGTGTATATGTATGTGTATGTGTATGTGTATGTGTATATGTATGTGTATGTGTATATGTGTATGTGTATATGTATGTGTATGTGTATATGTATGTCAAGTCAAGTCAAGTCAAGTCAAGTTTATTGTCACTTCACAGTTTACAGTTTAGTATAAAGCAGTGATGTGAAATTCTTGTGTGCAATACCCGACGACAGACAGCAGTTATAAAATAAGATAAAATAAAAATAGATAAAAAATAGAATAAAAAATAGAATAAAGAATATAAAATAAAAATAAAAAATGCAATTTATAAAATGCAAAAATCAGCACAGAAAAGAGCAATATATATATATAAATCAATGTAATAAAATATACATTGTTATATGTTATACGCCCTTGTTCAGCAGCCTGATGGCCTGACTGTGGAAGCTATCTCTAAGCCTATTTGTACGACACTTGATACTGCGGTATCGCCTGCCTGACGGTAATAGTGAGTAAAGTTCGTGGCTGGGGTGGGCAATGTCTTTTATAATTCTTTTGGCCTTGGCCACGCACCGCTGGTTGTAAATGTCCAGGAGGGAGGGGAGCTCACCTCCAACGATATACTGGGCCGTCCGCACCACCCTTTGAAGCGCTCTGCGCTCGAGTGCCGTGCAGTTCCCGTACCAGGCGGTGATACACCCTGTCAGAACACTCTCGATGGTGCCGTTGTAGAATGTTCTCAGGATGCGGGGGCCCATGCTGAATTTCTTCAGACGCCTGAGAAAATACAGGCGTTGTTGGGCCCTTTTCACCACGTGTGTGGTGTGCGTGGACCATGTGAGGTCCTCGGAGATGTGCACGCCGAGGAACTTGAAGCTGCTGACCCTCTCTACTGCAACGCCGTCGATGGAGATAGGGCTGTGCTCTCCCCTCTGCCTCCTGAAGTCCACGATCAGCTCCTTGGTCTTCTTGACGTTGAGGGCGAGGCTGTTCTCCTGGCACCACTGCTCCAGCGATCCGACCTCCTCCCTGTAGGCTGTCTCGTCGTCGCCGGCGATCAGGCCCATCACTGTCGTGTCGTCAGCAAACTTGACGATGACGTTGGAGCTGTGCATAGCCATGCAGTCGTGGGTGTAGAGGGAGTAGAGGAGAGGGCTCAGCACGCATCCCTGGGGGGCTCCCGTGTTGAGGGTCAGTGGCTCTGATGTGGTGCTGCCCATCCTCACCACCTGGCGGCGGTCCGACAGGAGGTTCAGTATCCAGCTGCACATGGATGGGGGTACGCCTAGACCTCTCAGCTTGGTGTCGAGCTTGGCAGGAACTATTGTGTTGAATGCTGAGCTGTAGTCCACAAACAGCATTCGCACATAACAGTTCTTCCCCTCCAGGTGGGAAAGGGCAGTGTGGAGGGCCATGGCAATTGCGTCGTCCGTGGATCTATTTTGACGATATGCAAATTGCCATGGGTCCAGCGTGGTAGGTAACACGGAGCAAATAAAGTCCTTGACCAACCTCTCGAAGCATTTGCTAACGATCGAGGTGAGGGCCACAGGTCTGTAGTCATTCAGGCATGTTACCTTGGTTTGTTTAGGGACAGGCACGATGGTGGATATCTTGAAGACCGCGGGGACAACAGCCTGGGACAGGGAGAGGTTGAAGATGTCTGCAAAGACTCCTGCCAACTGGTCTGCGCATGCTCTGAGGACGCGGCCCGGGATGTCGTCGGGGCCTGCCGCCTTACGGATGTTCAGCCGCTTAAAGGTGCGGCGCACATCCGCCTCCGAGATGCGCAGCTGGCTGGTCTCCCCAGTCGGTGCTGGCTTCGGCGGGCTGCCGTTTACGTCGAACCGAGCAAAAAATGTATTTAGCTCTCCTGGGAGGGAGGTAGAGGAGTTCTCTACACAACTGGTTCTCCCTCTGAAGTTCGTTATCTTCTGCAGCCCCTGCCACATACCCCTCGCATCGTGTTTCTTGAATTTATCTTCCACTCTGTCCTTATACTCCCGCTTGGCAGTGACGATGGTCTTACGGAGGTCGTAACGGGCTCTCGTATATTCCTCCGTATTCCCGGAACCAAAGGCGGCGTTACGCGCATGTAGGGCAGCGCGAACATCGCCGTTAATCCACGGTTTCTGGTTGGGATATATCCGAACCGACTTGGTCGGAACAACGTCATCTATGCACTTCTTGATGAACCCGGTGACCGACGACGCGTACTCGTTGATGTTATTGTCCGAGGCAACGCGGAACATGTGCCAGTCAGCGTGATCAAAACAATCCAATGTGTATATGTATATGTGTATATGTATGTGTATGTATATGTGTATATGTGTATATGTATATGTGTATATGTATGTGTATATGTATGTGTATGTGTATATGTATATGTATGTGCATATGTATATGTATATGTATCTCTCTCTCTCTCTCTCTCTCTCTCTCTCTCTCTCTCTCTCTCTCTCTCTCTCTCTCTCTCTCTCTCTCTCTCTCTCTCTCTCCCTTAATGCCTTTGCTTGCCGCTCTACCAAACTCTCCCTTAATCACTTTTACATTAGACCATATATATATTTAGTTTATTTCACATTTCTGCATGTATGGTAAAGTGTATATATCCCCAAATGCTATAAAATAGCGTTATTTGCTGGGTGTGTGTACACTGGCTCTGTATAATCATTAATACAGTGTACACACTATCTCTCTCACACACACACACACACATACTCTCTCACACACACACACACACACACACAAACATACTGTACAAACCTAAATAGACACACACACACACACACACACACACAAAAACCCACACCAACCCACACACAGATTGTGCTGTAACACGGCAACAAGCTGAACTATGCACACTCCCTCAACTTCTAAATCATAAAACATATTTGACCTTTGCTCATAATAAAATCCAAGCTGATAACCAACCTGTATGTCAAACTGGAAGCAGGCCTGCTGACAGTACAACTGTAGATGTTCTGGATGTCTAGAGCAGAATGTCATGGAACTGGACAGCTATGGCTTTTAAGTCCAGTCAAGAAATATCTCTATACACATTCTATGTTTTAAAAGGAACAGTGGTTTGTAGAGTGAGGGTTGTTTTAACGGTTTATTTTAAATCGTACAAACGTGTTTTAGTATGACATCAATGACATTATGACAATGTCTCACTAAAAGTAAGTTACATTAAAGTGATATTAAAAGACAAAATACACAAACATTATTAAACTTTTGTGATAGTACACTCAAGATTTTCTATACCAGGTGTTCAATGGAAAAAGATGAATGTCACCTTTTTGAAAATAAATTCTGGTACAAAAAAAGCAAAGTAGGCAAAAACTAAACAAATGAAAAACAACGAAAAATAATAAAAATAAAAATTAATATACCAGTATTATACTGTACAGTTTGCTCATATGTGACTAACATAATGTCCATATGTTTGTATTTGTGTGTTTGTATTCGTTTACAGTTGTCTGTACAAAACAGCCCTCAGCCAATCACAACAGTATTACAGTATCATCAGTGAGCCAATCATAACATTCACTTCAACTAAGGACAGCAGGCCCTTACTTCCTGTCCCTTAAATTCATTACAAACTCAGGACCCTTGAGCCATTCCAACTGGGGTAGCACAAAAAGCTAAAGCTAAACTACTGGATACACAGGTTAACATGATTACTAGTTTGGCTCAGATTAGTGTGAGTGCACTTAAGAATGAGGCATTTACTATGTCCCTGTTTAACCAGAGAGCGCTGTTCTTGAACGGTGTGTGTGTGTGTGTGAGTGTGAGTGTGAGTGTGAGTGTGAGTGTGTGTGTGTGTGTGTGTGAGATTGACTCAGATTAGTGTGAGTCCACATAAGAATGAGGCCCTTACTATTTCCCTGTTTAACCACGGAGGGTGTGGCTCCTGCACCTTTTGTGTGAATGTGTATGTGTATGTGTATATGTATGTGTGTATGTGTGTGTATATGTATGTGTATATGTATATGTATGTGTATGTGTATATGTATATGTATATGTATGTGTATGTATGTGTATGTGTATGTATATGTATATGTATATGTATGTGTTTGTGTATGTGTATATGTATATGTATATGTATATGTATGTGTATGTGTATGTGTATGTGTATGTATGTGTATGTGTATGTGCAAGTTGTTATTATCACTTTCGACCAGGACGATAGCGGTCCTGTTTGGAGAGCACATGTGAATGGCTTACACTTCCTTGGCATAAACAAACAATTTTCACCATTTCACATAAAAAAATGAAATCCATCTTCATCCTGTAGCTTAAATATGTCCTTCAAAAAAAAAATGCCGTTATGATCATACAGTAGCCATACAACATTGTACAGCTTATATCCATTTAGCTAAATAATGGATCAATTTTGAGGCCAAAACATTCAAAAAAGGAAAATCACAGCTTGAAATGAGCATATATTAGACGAAGGTGCTCTCCAGTGAAACATAACCGTCAGAGTTACAGTTAGAGTTTGTTCACCATCAATCAATTATTTCTGAGTGTTTCTGATGCATGTACCCCAGCCCCCTCTGTGGGGTCCTCTGTGGGGCCCTCTGTGGGGCCCTCTGTGGGGTCCTCTGTGGGGTCCTCTGTGGGGTCCTCTGTACGCCCACTTTTTGTTTCCGTTCAGAAACACCTGGCTCCAACACTCCTCAAGGCAGCCCGGATAAAACAGGTCTCTTCAATGGCCCGAATCAATAAAACAATCGAGCTTTGGGTGGCAAAACCTCAGAGATACTTCATTGCTGAATTAGCACTACCCAGCCCCCGAGAAAGACCTGCTCGTGTCCCTCTCCCTGTGCCTTGCCCACCTCCTCGCGCTAGGTCCACGGCCCGTGCCTGAACCCGTATCCGTCTGTGGTTTCGCCTGGCTCGAACCAGTTCTGTTTGTAACCAGAAGCCGCCGCGTCCGGCTCCGAGCCCGACCTCCGAAGGCCCGCCGGGAACGCCGGGGGAGCGGCCCCGGTCGGGGATCCGTCCGAGCCGACGGAAAGCTGCGACGGGGTGGTTTCATCGGCGCTCTGACCGCAGCCAGAGTCCCGGTCCTCTGTCCCGCCCACGCTGTTAAGGGACAGCAGTAGGCAGGGAAGGGGCTGGGTCTTGTACTCCTTCTCCTCCTCCTCCTCCTCCTCCTCCTCCTCCTCCTCCTCCTCCTCCTCCTCCTCCTCTTCGTCTCCGTCCTCCGGTGACGCCTGGAAGGCGCGCATGGAAAGCGTCAGCACACCCTTGGAGTTCCTCACCGCCGGCAGCAACAGTGGCCCCGCGGGATTGTCGTCGCCGGCCGGGCACGGTCCGCTCGTGTCCTCTTCGCCGGGGACGTTGGTGAAAAACACATGGGCGTAGCTGACGGAGGACTGAGTGTAGGTCGACCGACACGCCGACGCCGGCCTGTCCCTCGCAGAGTAGGAGGAGGAGGAGGAGGAGCAGCTGTTGCTGTGTTCCTCCCCGGACAGAACGACATCTTTGTCATCTTTGTTGTCCCCCTGGGGGACGTACCCCCCCACGGGTACAACGTTGGTGGTTGTCGGCTTCTGCATTTCTTTGGGACAAAGCACCCGCACGGTTGAGATGTCAGGATATTGGGGTGCCAGGAGTCTGGGCTTGGGGCAGGAACTCTGCTGGTAACACAGAAACACCACAACACTGTATGTTGACTTGCTAGTTCACAGCTAGTTTACCAACACTAGTATAGCAGACAAGGCTGCCACAAGCCATTAAAATGGCTTTTTGCGGGCTCCTCCCAAAGACAAGGACACATGGTTGAATCATGGTAAACAGAGCAGATGGTACATGCTATTGCTCTCTTCTGCTAGTATGTATGATGGTGGCTGTATTAACCTTTGGGCCTTGATTTACAATGACCCACAGGTGTGCAGCTTCACCAGCCATAGAGTAATCAGTCTAACTCCGGCCAGGTGAGGCTGCTTAAACCAGCCAGCAACCACACTCACTCCATACAACTCAAGAGCTGTTTCTGTCCACAGGCCAGGGAAATACCATGTTCATCTCATTCATATGACAATAATCAAACTAAGGCATTATAATGTCAGCAATGATGGTAAAGTATTGAATATATAATGAATAAATAAAGAATGCATGTATTATGAATAGGTATAATATAATGTATCCATGTATGGTATGTAATTCCTTATGAGTACATTGTCAATATACCCTATGTGCTCATGTCTGTCTGTGAGTATGTAAGCATCACAAGTCAAGGAATGTAATTAAAACAAATCTACAGAATTCTAAAATCATGAAACTACCCCTCATAGTTAGAGTCGCAGAGCTAGCACAGAACCAACGTGTGAATATATAAACGGCATGACTGTAGTGACATCATCATCACCACCACCTGATGAAGTGACTGAGTACAATAAATACACTAGAACAGCTGAGGCCGATTGTGTGGTGGGTAAACCACAGCTATGTCACATTGGGTTCATTGAGCACAGCCCAGAGGGCGCACCTTTTCCGGTAAGGAACAACTTCCAATTTCCTTAATGCCACACATACACATACACATACGCACACACACGCACACACGCGCACGCACACACACACACACACACACACACACACACACACACACACACACACACACACACACACACACACACACACACACACACACACACACACACACACACACACACACACACACACACACACACAGACACTCCCACATACAAGCGGGAATTCCCAGCCCCGCTGTCTTACCATGTGTAGGGGGAGTTTGGCCTTCTTCCAAGGGTAGGCGTAGAAGTACATGAGGACGCCTGACAGCACTACCGGCACCACCGCCAGACCGGCTGCCATCAGGAACCAGGGCATCGCCACCCACCTGTCCCCTGGTAGGAGGAGGGGAGGAGGGGAGGAGGGGGGGAGGAGGGGAGGAGGGGAGGAGGGGGGGGAGGAGGGGGGGAGGGAGAGATTTAGGCGTGACACGTTGACACGAGTGACAGCTCAGGAGTGTTGCAACGGCTGAAATAGACACGCTGGCGCTGTAACACCTGGCACGGTTCAGTGGACGGCGGAGCGCCGGCGGAGAGAACAAGTGGAGGCGTGTTTGATGGCCCGGGAGCTGTGACTTTCCAGGATGAGTAAAGAGTTTAGGGGGGACGGGGGACGGGGGGACGGGGGGACGGAAGTGCAACTCCAACTCTTGTGTACTGTATATATAACAAGAGCTGTTATATATACAGCATGGGTTAAGGGTTGTCTTGCATATATATATATATATATACAGTATATATATATATATACAGTATATATATATATGTATATGTATATATATATATATAATATGTATATATGTATATATATATATATAGTATATATACATATATATATATATATATATATATATATATATATATATATATATATATATATATATATATATATATATATATACACATATATACACATATATACACACATATATATATATATATATATATATATACACATATGTACACATATATTCACATATATATATACCAGTGGTGAAGCGTCAGGGCCTTCAAGGTATTCAGAGAAGACCCTGGAACTCTCATATGAAACACAAAATCTAATTAATTGTATTAATAAAATGAAATACAATTTAATAAAATGTAATACAATTGAAATAAAAAAAATGAAGAAATGAGAATCGTATCTGTGTTATATTACAGTTACGTTGATTTGTTTGTCTTTCTCGGTCCATGCACTATGCATTTGAGTGGTTTTGTGTTGGAAAAACAATGCGACCAATCAGATATTTTTCTGGGTTTCCCACATGCTTTGGCCCTTAGACTGAATGAGAGCGTACGTTTGTATTGACAATTAGATCAACCAATCATATAGTGATTTGTAGCCAATGGGCGTATTCTTTCAGATTTCCCCGCAGCTCAATAGGGAGCTAGAAGGTGTACTTGCTGGAGCAAGAGTGGATCTAGCGTAGTGCTACGTTTTTTCTACGTAGGTTTTTTACGTCAAAATGGCAACAGGCGAAGATGATGTCGTTGCGGATTTATTGTCGGAACCATTTTCAAGACGACCATTCAATGTAAAGATGGACATTATTAAAAAAGGGTGTCCAACGCCTGACAATCTTGAGCTGAATCAAGTTGTTATAGGCTATATGTTCGCCATTTTCAGGCTAGCAACTGGGAAAGATACCCGTGGCTAACGGGTATCTTTCCAGGAGAATGGATTTCGTCTTCAAGTGATCATCATTGGTGAGTGAGACTCATTTGTCTTTGCTGGTTTCGTCTCAGTGTTGCGTCTCGTTGAGCTGGTTGTTGCATTTTGTTTCCACACACTTGTTGACTGATTAGTTAATGGCTGTCTTGAGTTTGTTAAGCATTGTTGTGCATTTGAATTAAGAGTTTTGACTTTGCATCGCTTAACGTGAAAATACATAACGTAACTAAGAGTTACAAAACCGCGATCACTAATCACCAAATTTCTCTGGCATATGTCTTGTCATTAGCACTCACCTGTCAAAATATCTCAATATATCCTTCCATTATGGACGTTATGTGACATTGAGTGTTTTCCTCTCTATTGAGCCAGTAAGGAAAAGTCTAAAAGCAGCTTTATGAGAGGAAAACACTTAATGTAACATAACTTCCGTATTTAGGTTTTGATATTGTGACAGGTGAAAGTGCTAATGACAAGACATATGCCAGAGCCATTTGGTGATTATTGATCGCTGTTTTGGAACTTTAAGTTACGTTAAGCCTTTTCACGTTAAGCGTGTTAGACTGTCCCTTTAACCGATAGCCTGTGTGTGGTGGTCTGTGTTGGTCTGTTACTTCACTACATGGACACTGCTTTACAACTATGGTACACTTGTAAATTGGCTGCGACAATCTTATCTGCCTAAATGAGATAAGGCATAAAGTGACTCCTCCGTGACGTCCGTCTGACTAGAACAACTGAATTTTCGAATGTGGGGGGTGGTGGGGGGTGGTGGTCTACAGAAGGTCCAGTTGTGATAGACACGCTTCGCCACTGATATACATACAGTGCTGCTCGAAAGTATGTGAACCCCCTAGACATGGTCATTGTAATTGTACAAAAATGTAAAATAACCTTATTAAATGTATATCCAAACACCAATTTGTAAAGCAGGACTTTCCAAATAATGGACACAAACAAAGAAAAATGATGTATTTTCATTATTTATTCAAAAAAAGTGGTTTCTCCCACAAAAACTGAAAATATGACTTGTGCAAAAGTATGTGAACCCTTTTGGTTAATAGCGTGTGGCACCTCCTTTTGCAGCCATTACTGCAATCAAACGTTTTCTATAGCCACTGACCAGTCTCTCGCATCTGCTGTGGGGGATTTTTGCCCACTCTTCCTTGCAGAACTCAGCCAGTTGAGAAAGGTTGGAGGGACATCTGGCATGTACCCCCCGCTTCAGGTCTAGCCACAACATTTCAATTGGATTGAGGTCCGGACTTTGACTTGGCCAATCCAGAGTACGAATCCTCTTTTTTCTGAACCATTCCTTGGTAGATTTGCTGGTATGTTTTGGGTCGTTGTCTTGTTGAAAAACCCATTTACGGCCCAGTTTCAACTTCCTGACTGATGGCTGGAGATTCTTATCAAGAATTTGCTGATACACTTCAGAATTCATGTTTCCCTGGATGATATGGAGTTGTCCAGGTCCAGAAGCAGAGAAGCAGCCCCATACCTTAACATTTCCACCACCATGCTTCACTGTTGGGATGAGGTTCTTTTCTTCATGTGCTGTGTTGGTTTTTCTCCAAACAAAGCGCTTACGATTATGACCAAATAATTCTATTTTGGACTCATCTGTCCAGAGAATGGACTTCCAGAAGGCCTCTGGTTTGTCCAAGTTCTCTCTGGCAAAGTTTAAACGGGCAGCTTTGTTCTTTTTGGAGAGCAGAGGCTTCCTTCTAGCAATCCTCCCATGAATGTCGTGTTGGTTCAATTTTCGTCTAATTGTAGACGCATGTACATTTACACCTGACGCTGCCAGAGAGCTCTGCAACTCTTTAGAGGTGATGTGTGGGTTGTCCTTTACCTGATTTATTATTCTACGGGTGCTTCTTGATGTTAGTTTTAATGGGCGTCCACTTCTAGGCAAAGATGCGGTCATCTTGGACGCCCTCCATTTGTAAATTATTTGCCTCACCGTGGATGGATGGAGCTGGAATCGTTTGGAGATTGTCTTGTAGCCTTCTCTAGACTGATGGGCTGTCAGTACCATTTTCTTGATTTCCTCGGGTATCTCCTTTCCTCTTGGCATGGTTGATTCGTATGGGTACACCCTGGCACTGCAGTCGTTTGGTTGTTTTTCTCTCTCTTTTAATCTGTGTTGTCCAACCCTTTTCCTAATGATGTCTCATTTGATTGGTTTGCTTAATTGACTAATTAAGCACCCAAAAGTGTTTCACCTGAATCTGTTACCTCCTTGACTTTACCAATACAGCTGGGGGTTCACTTACTTACCTGACATTTCATATATGTAAAACTTGTGATGATAAAATAGGAAAATCATGGTAAAACAACAGAAAACTCTTAACTGTTCAAGGGGTTCACATACTTTCGAGCAGCACTGTATATACATATATATATACATATATATACAGTATATATGTATAAGCTAATACAGCGCTTTTGTATTGCACTTTGTATTGCTAAGCGGCGAGAGTTTCAAATGACCTCACGAGCTGAATTGCTGGAGAGAGGTCGCTTTCAATGATCAAACACAAGGTGTTAATAAGAGATAAGAAGAAAGCACAATTCGACGAGAAGAAAGCTAATCTAAAAACAGCGTGTTTTAAGATTTAGGTTGATCAACATTGCATCGGTTGTGTACTGTATTGTCACATAGGAGTGTCCCCTGCACCAGTCTTAGCTAATATCTAACATCTGAGTCACTTTCCTTTTGTTCCATAGGCTGTGTGACACACACTATAACTATCTCAACTTTACTGGCACACAACACAGAGTGTTCACACACACACACACACACACACACACACACACACACACACACACACACACACACACACACACACACACACACACACACACACACACACACACACACACACACACACACACACACACACCATGATAATAATATCTGTTTAGTTGGCCCCATGACGACAAAAGATGAAGGCATGTCATATGTATCTGTCTGTTTACGGGTTTTCTCTCAGAAATGTTCTGTAAAGTTTATGTTCATGTTTCGGGTTTGAGTGATTTCGGAATGCCTTGAAATCATAATACATGAGCTGATCAATACTCACGTCAATCTCCTCATGTCATTTGGATTTTTCTATTTTGCCAATAAAGAAAAGTGACCATAGTGACTAGAAAATCAATGCAGTGCTTCACGGACAAACTGCAGCTCTGGTAAAGGTCAGCATATATATATATATATATATATATATATATATATATATATATATATATATAAGAGAAAAGCCAACTCAAAACGCAACACTTCAAAACCGCGTACAGCTGACCATTATTCCTTGACATCAATAACTATTACTATCTCTGCCGTGTTATTTTTATGCATTTTGTACATGTCCTCCCAACTTCTCTTATTGATATTAATAGAAGCTTTGTTTGGTGTATGGTACAGTACTGAAAAATGTATAACTTAATAAAATGTATTACTATTATTCTTATTCTTATTTTTGTCATTCTTAAACTTCTTATCGTTAAAATATGTATTGTTGTTGTTGTTGTTATGGTTATTGTTGTTATAATTATTATTATTATTATTATTATTAGTAGTAGTAGTAGTAGTAGTAGTAGCAGTAATATAATAATAATTATTATTATTTATTATTATTAATATTATTAATATCTTTACCTGGCATTAGAATGCAGAAGGAGGTGTTCTCGCTGGGCGGCCGTCCGATCCTGAAGTTGGGCTTGTAGATGACGTAGCCGCAGTACTCCGTGTTGTTGTTCTTCAGCTGGAGGACGTAGCGGCCCGTACAGCTGCTGTTGACCTGGGAGACGAGACGCGTCACGTCAGGGGTCTGAGTGGTCTCGGTTCGAGGGTTGACACCCCGATGCTTCCAGCGGCAGCGGCAGCAGGATGAAGGAGCGACGGGGTTGCGGGGGGTCGAAGGTAAAGTCGACCGTGGATGACCCGACCGATCCTTCGCAGCCGATCACGTTTGGCCAACATGTGGCCACACGGTGAACCACGCAAATGTGTGATGACATAGTTGAACAACGGCCGCGGGGACATGCTGACTCACCTGCGCAGCCCAGCTGGGGTGGGTGATCTGTAAGGAGTAGCTCACTACGGGGTCAAAGGTCAAGTGTCGGGTCTGGTTTAGGAGATCCAGCAGCGACGTGTCGCCCGGCCCCAGGGGGAGGGTGACGTTCAGGTGGAGGTAGGGGCCCGAGACCCTCATGGACAGCTCGGGGGCCCCTAGAATTGCTACAGATATATGGGGGGGAGGGTAAGAGAGGGAGGAGAGGTTGAAAGAGAATACATATATATAATAGAGCATTAGAGAAAGGGTGGGAGACAGAGAGAATGAGCAGGGGAGAGAAACTGTTTTCTTAAAACCTTTACACTTTGCACACTAAAGCTATTTGCATGAACAGTTCTACACAATAAAAGCAAAACCTCAGCAAACAAAAGTCTCACTGTCCGTACAGAATCCGCAGATGCTATATTCTTATAGTTCTCCAAAACACTTCTCGTGTTTCCCCTTGTACTTCCCCTTCTTTTGAACGGCTCCATTGTTTCAGAGCAACAAAGCCCAACGTTTTACGATGCCTCTCTCGTAGTCACGGGTGAGGGTACGTACACGCCAGTTAGGCAACTTTAATAAAACTCAATAACAATAGTCGACCGTTTCAGGAAAATACACAGTTTTTACTGTGTATTTTCCTGGACTCAACTCCATTGACGTAAAACTAACCCCTAGCTGCTCCTTGGAGACATGTCTCTGGATTCACTGTAAGATGCACTGGATAAAAGCGTCTGCTAAAAGGCATAATAGTAAACAGTTTATGGTCAAGTATATATAATTATCTGTAGGTAAAGTGGCATGTAAAGGTCTAAGTAGTCCTACGTATTACACTACTAAGTTAAAACAATGAAAGCTTCATCAAGTCTCAGGAGAACTATTCATAACTAGAGGGCACTCAGTGTGTGGCGCATGCCTCCGCCACACCAGGAAGTCCCCTCAATCCGGACTCGGTTCTGGATCTGCGCCAAAACCGAATGAGGTGTTCCTTGGCCCTTAAGTAATGTCACCACCAAGTTTTGTCCAATTCCGTACATCACTAACAGACAAACAAACAGACGAACAAACAGGGCTAGAAAACATCCTCTGTCGTCATCCAACAACCTGTGTCCCATCTTCAATGGCAGAGGTAACAACATGTTCAGACTGAACATATTCAGTCTGAATGTGGTGGGAGGGGGGTGTGTCTTACTCTCGACGAAGGGCTGGAAGCGGTACGTCTTCCTGAAGGGGTTCCCGTTGGCGCACACCTGGGCTTCGTAGTAGATGGCCGGCAGCGAGGGCGTCTCCGCTGTTAGGTCACATGACCGCGAGGTGATGTTCTGACACTCCATCTTGGGCCGGAGGGGCTCCTTGTGATTGAGGCTACGGAAACACAAACGCAACCGATACGTTTAAATGAGGCCTCGGCAATATTTTGTTTTAAAGTCTGAACGTCTGTCACACAAATCTGTCATTAATAGATTTGAAGTTCAGGTATCCCGGGCCATCCCTCCCCACCCCTCCTTGACCAGCCTGGACATGGTCACTGAGGATGCGGGATGAGAAACGAAGGAACGGCTTGGCCGACCGTTCTGTCTTTGTCTGCTACCTGTTTGACGCGTGGATGTCAAGTAGTGAAACGCCACGTGGTGCATGCTGGGAAAAGTCAATAGCACAGCGCGGCGGGCACTTGACATTTGTCTCGGGGAGGCCGCCCGGGGATAATTACGCCAGCTGGCATTTCCACTCGCTCCCCGTCCCCGGAGGAGACCAAGCCAGACGGGCAGGAGAAGGGGACACTAAACGCTCTGTGGATCCTGAGGGGAGGGGATGCTCCGCCTTTGCTTTGGTACAGGTAAGGCTTTTGGTTAGGGTTAGAGGTCAGGGGTCACCTTCGGTACTGGACAGAGTAGAGGACCGGCTCTCCTCCACCAGAATGCACAGGGTCTTCCTCTTGGACATTGATCTCTATCGGGTTCCAGCGGAGAACATTGAAGAAGTTTCTGGAGTCAAAGTATGGCCTCTTGCCGACGGCAACATAACCGTCAGCGAGGTGACCTGCGGAACACAAAGACTTAGTCACAACGCTCCATAGAGAATATCATCCCAATTCATACATTACATCTATCTATCCATCGGCATCCATATGTCTGTCTATAGCTATATATTTATATGCACGCACACACATCATCATCATCACATTGAATATTGATATGCTGCTGGGGTTATTGATATGCTGCTGGGGTATATTGATATACTACCAGGGTTGTAAGGCCAGCATGGTGAAGCAGCTTGGAGTTTGTATCAACAAAGTTGGTTCACTACTTCGTCAACTAACTTCCTCAACACAATTATCCATTCTTATGTTAGTGTAAGTGTGAATATCTATCATATATCATACATCTGAGTGTCGACCCACATGTATGATGGACCAGTTGGTACAGTTTACACAAAACGGGGCCCTTTAAAATGACAATCATTACATTTTTATACATTTTCCCGCAGTTGTTGTATCTGAACTTTATCATTCTTCTGACATACGTCAGGTTTTTTTAAGACCCATGAAAACCATTGTTCATGTAAAACAACATGTATGCAACATGTATAAAACACTGAATAAATGAATAAATGAATAACCATTTACAACAATTATAATAATAAATAATACATACTCTATTGATAAATAAATAAATAAATAAATACATCAATACATCAATACATCAATACATCAATATATCAATAAACATAAATCGACATTAAAATAAATTAAAGCATTAGGGTGGCTGTCTCTTCCAACTTACTGTCCTGTCTATAAAGGCACAAAATCAAAAAATGAAAGCAGAAGTTGTCTCACCGTAGTAGACTAAGAGACAGACAATAGCCCACAAACACCACATCTTCCCCGATTAAAAGTCCCGGGCACGGAACCCAGAGCCCGCATCCCAGTCTCTGAGTCTCTGTTGGTTAAGGGTTCACGCGGGAGGAAGGTAGAAGGTAGTCCACATTAAATCCACACCGCTCGCCTACTGCTGGCTCCACACAGGTTCTCCAGGACAGACGCAGGTGTTTCCATGAAGACGTTTCAACAGCAGAATGAGGTGTTCAGCGTCTCACACCTCAACCGCCGACCTGCTGAGCCTGAGAGAGGGGCGGGGCGCTTTAAATGTGGGCGGGTCCAGGTGAACTTTGTACAGTTTACCTGTAAGTTCCTGTTTACCCATTTAGGCTCTTACTCTCTGCCTCGCTCTCTGTCACACCTCTTGCACCCACTTTCACACCTCCTTCTCTCCCTCTCTATGGGTATCGCTCTCTCTTACTGTGTGTGTGTGTGTGTGTGTGTGTGTATGCCTCTCTCTCTCACTGGGAGTGTGTGTCTCTTTTATATGCACCACCTGTATTTCTGGTTATAGCTGATGTTGGGAAATTATCTCCTGAACGGCCAAAATACATAAACTGAACCACCACACCACCACACACACACACACCACACACACACACACACACACACACACACACACACACACACACACACACACACACACACACCACCACACACACACACACACACCTCATGGTGTGTGTCAGAGTCTCCAGGAATCTAGGAGTCCTCTCCCTTTCTCCAGGACAGAGAAGCTATGTTCCTTCATGTGGAAGGAAATCCATTAAGACGCAGATGTAGCACAGGTTAAGAGCATAATAGTCGTAATAAAAAAATTACTTTCATTTTGAACCCCCAAGGACATTTTACACTGTTAGTAAAACAAACGCATACTAGATCAATGGGCTTCATTTTATGTGGTCTGCTATATACGTATATATATATTTTTGGACCCTGCGGTTATCTGGGGTAAAGCAGAAGAGCCAAACAAATGTAATAACCGAAACAAAATCATCTGCCAGTTAAAAGGATTTGAACCTCAAATTAAATCTAAATCTAAATCTAAACAGAAAATGTTTGCATTTGAACAATGCAACTGTATGGCCCTAGTTTGTGAACCGACGATCAGATGTCATATTTGTCATTTGGTTCATCTTCTGAAGTATTCATTCATTCTGGGCACTGCTCTGGTTCCCCCCCCCCCCCTCCTCCACCACCCCACCCACCCGGGAGGTGTGACAACGGCGAAAAGTCAACAACACTTTGATGATTACAGGGGGAGGATGGGGGAAGGGAAGAGGAGGGACACCAAGGTGTTTGAATGACTGGCAGGACATGACAGGGAGCCAGTACAGATGTGTGAGCATTGGGGGGTGACGGTGTTGTGAGCCCGTTGTTGGAGGAGTCTGACCAGGAGGTAACAATGAGTTGGTGAGCTGTGTAGTCATGAGGGGAGAGGGGGGTCTCCTGATCTGAATTGATAAAGAGTAGAGAGCGGGTTAGTAGCCTATGCTAACAAGCACCTGCGGTAGTAGCGTTGCTAATAAGTGTGGCCTATTAGCGACGAGACACGAGAAAGCCTACAAGAGTGATTGAATACCAACAGAGAGGTCCGCCTACTCCTAAAGGCACGTGATGCTGCTTTCAGGTCGGGCGATGCAATGGCCTACTGTTTAGCCAGGGCTAATCTGAAGAAGGGCATTCAGCTGGCCAAGCTGAACCACAAGCAAAGGGTTGAAGACCACTTCAACAACTCCGATCCCCGACGCATGTGGCAGGGCATCCAGGCCATCACAGATTATAAACCCTCCAACAACTCAACCCCAACCACCGACTCATCCCTCCCTGACAAACTCAATAATTGTTTTGCTCACTACGACCGGAACAACCCCGAACTGCCCACCAGGGCTACTCTCCCCGTTGACCACCAACCCCTCACCCTCTCCCCCACAGACGTGCGTGCGGCACTGAGCAGAACAAATGCGCATAAGGCAGCTGGTCCTGATGGCGCCCCCGGTGGCGTGCTCAGGAACTGCGCTGAGCAGCTGACCGAGGTCCTTTCTGACATTTTCAACATGTCACTAGCTCAGGCAGTTGTCCCAGTGTGCTTTAAAACCACCTCCATTGTGCCAGTGCCAAAACACTCCTCCTGGCTCTTCTCAAATCTGGCCTGTCACCTCACTGGATAAACACCAATTTGCCTACCGTGAGAACAGGAGCACGGAGGACACTATTTCCTCAGCTCTTCAGTCCGCTGGGATGAGAGCAACACCCAGGTGAGAAGGCTGTTCATAGACTTCAGCTCAGCATTCAACACCATCACCCCCTCCAAACTCATCTTCAAACTTGGTGACCTCATGAAAACCAAGAACCTTGACATTAACCCCTCAGTTTGTAACTGGTTATTAGACTTCCTAACCAAAAGACCCCTGTGAGTCAGGTTAGACCATCTCACCTCCTCCACCCTCACCCTAAACACCGGCGTTCCACAAGGCTGTGTGCTGAGCCCTCTCCTCTCCTCCCTCTTCACCCACGACTGCACTCCTGTACATGGTACAAACACCATCATCAGGTTTACCGACGACACAACGGTGGTAGGCCTCATCAAAAACAACAATGAGGCAGCCTACAGGGACGAGGTCCAGCACCTGGTGGCATGGTGTGCTGACAACCACCAATGGCCCTCAACACCAAGAAGACCAGAGCTGGCGCACACGCCCCCATCCTCATCAACAGAGCGGAGGTCGAGCGTGTCTCCAGCTTCAAATTCCTGGGGGTCTACATCTCCGAGGACCTCTCCTGGTCCCTCAATACTGCCTCACTGGTAAAGAAGGCTCACCAACGTCTCTTCTCCCTGAGGAGACTGAGGAAAGCCCACCTGTCACCTCAGATTCTGGTGACCTTTTACTGGTGTGCTATTGAAAGCATCCTCACCAACTGCATCACAGTGTGGTAAGGCAACTGCACTGTTTCAACCGGAAAGCGCTGCAGAGGGTGGTAAAAACCGCCCAACGCATCTTGGATTACCCCTCCCTGCAATAAACACTACCCACCACAAACGGAGTCTGAGGAAGACCCTCTCACCCCAACCCCGACGGTTAGCCCTCCTCCCCTCCGGGAGGCGCTATAGAAACCTCTGTTCCAAGTCAAGCAGGCTTAGGAACAGCTTCTTCCCCTCAGCTGTCATCTCCCTGAACTCTGCACCACGAAGACAGCCTGACACCCTGCTGCCACCCACCTGCTGCTCCCCCCTTGCTGCTCCCCCCTTGCTGCTCCTGTATATACATTTATATATGCCATACATTTATATATGCTCACTTGTATATACATTTACATCTAGATATATTTATCCTGCTTTCAATATCTGCATACTGTTAAATACTCACTTACCTGTATATATATACCTATTATTATTATATTATTATGCCCATATAATACCTAGTAGACTGTCTTTTAACCTGTACATTTAAACTGTAAATGATATTACCATATGCACTTTACTGCAACATTTGCACTCTGGTTAGATCAATTATAGCTAAATTATTTTCACTGTACTGTACTTGTGCTGTGCAACGACAATACATTTGAATCTAATCGAATCTAATCTATTGAAATTCCTTACCCATAAAATTGAAAGTGCATTAGGACAATCTGCAAAATGATGGAAGTGGATCGTCCATCAATTCACAAATCAATTAAGATGTTGAATAATGTATGGAAAGGGACGCCGATCATAAACTAAACCTCCTGATCTCCCTGAGGCGGTTGTAGGTCTGGAGGACTCCAGGTGGTGGTGGGGGGGCACAGGCCCCACCACTGAGAGTGATCCGGAAACCCAAACTAAAAGAACACATATAGGTCTGTGTGTAGCATGGTGTGATTCAAATTCAACTTAAATCTATAGGTGATTTCTAGACACATGTCATGAAGGAGCTCATGGATGTGGACATTAGGTTTTCAAACCCAGAACACAACTACAGATATTTTTGTTTTAAGACTTCTTCCTGGATTTTTAGTGCAGCGTTAAAATAAACCACTGTTTCATGTTGTCTCATGCAGACTTTGTTAAAATAATAACTTTTTTACCATTGACCATGACACACAACCACCTGGTCACGGTCAAACTACGACCATTCATTTTGGTAATTTAAGAGACTTTAAATCCAAAATAGTAAACACAGTACGATAGTGTTTACTATTGTAATATGAAACACATCTTGAATACAGAGATACTGCCGACAATGAACATTGAACCAATTACCTTTCAGCTGGTAGTCAAAACTCCCTAGCCACTACGCTAAGAAACGGTTTGTAGATAGCAACCAAGGTTAAGCATCCCAGCTAACCAAGGCAAAATGGACAATCGGACAAACAATGCAACAAAGGTCAAAACAAGATACAAACGCAACGTACATTACACAACAGTCCAGAGTGCAGGGCACTCATAACGACCCATGAAGACAGACATGTGATTGGGCTCGTTACATTGTTTTATCTTGATACGGTTGATAAGGCCGATACTTTAACCTCTGTACAGGGTTTGGTGTAAGCAGGAGACTTTAACAAGACAACATGAAGACCCAATCGACATTAGAAACATTTAGAAGACTATAGGATAACAAACATGTACTCTGTTCTTAATAAGTAATGGAGTGTGTATTTTATGCCTGGGTAACAATTCAATGTTTATTTTTCATCATTTTTGAAGTGATGCAATGAATATTCATTGTTATTGATTTAATTTATTGAACGAGTAAAGGCCCTTTGAGATTGCATAATCTCTTTTCCAAGAGTGTCCTGGCCAAGACTGTGTCTAATTAAACTAAACAATGATATTATAATGGAATAGGAATTAAATTAAATAATAAATAAAATTACCTCAGATTCCTCAGGGATCATTAATAGACACAGTGACGTGAATCAATGTTGTGCAACATTTAACAGCAGGTTTATATTGTGCTTAGCCCTATCACTTCACAGCTGCTGATCTCATAGCTTGTTTTAAAGGCCAGCCCATTGATAAAGAGTAGCGAGCGGGTTAGTAGCCTATGCTAACAAGCACCTGCGGTAGTAGCGTTGCTAATAAGCGTGGCCTATTAGCGACGAGACACGAGAAAGCCTCCAAGAGTGATTGAATACCAACATTGAAATTCCTTTCCCATACAATTGAAAGTGCATTAGGACAATCTGCTAAATTATGGTAGTGGATCGTCCATAAATTCACAAATCAATTAAGACGTTGAATAATGTATTGAAAGGGGGCATCATCAAATAGCATGGCATCAACCAACTGATTTTTGAATAAACAAGAAGAAATTAAATATATGAAAGCTGATCATAAACTAAACCAACGAACGCTGTTAACCGAGCGTGGCACCAACCATGTCATTATAGAATAGTATATACAGTACAGTACAATATACGTGCGGATGCGACATCTGCACGGTTGAAGGGCCTTATTATTAGTTCCAGTGAATTACTGTCGCCGTGATGACGGGCGGTCACCGAGCGAGGAGGAATAAATCGCGGGTGCGATCGAGTCTCATTTATTCACGCTGCACTTAATCACAGTTCTAGTCGCGCAGGACGTCACAGCCTGCCACTTAACAGGGGAGCCGGAACAAAATATCCCTCAGAAAGACCGGGACAAACTCACACACTTAAAACGTTACAAAGGGGAGCAGGGGAAGAGTCTTTCTTCTTCCCCCCTTCGACTCGGCGGACAGGCGGTGGAATGGATTTGAAAGCACACAGACTGTTCATGCATTTCCCAACTGGGATCAATATAGTAGGTGTTATCTTATCTTATACCGACGCAGGAAGGGCTGAGTTTAAAACGCTACCCTGGTTTCCAGGTTTCCAAATGTATAGGGTTCACAGTTTACTACCGTTTGCTAACGTACCGCTTTTATCAAAAACTACTGATAGTGTAAGTATAGAATACATGTCATTACGGAGCGGGTAGGGGTGAGGGGGCATCTTGCTTAAGGATATCTACGGGTAGACTGTGGACATTGGGATTTGAACCCTTAGTCATCATTCCAACATCTTGTGTTTCTCTAATCCTTGCGTGTCACACATGGGTCTAAATAATGAAATAATAGTTATAACCATGAAACATATAGCCATTCAGCAGATTGTCTTATTTTCCAGAACCAAAAAGCATCAATTGTGAATCGGTGTCGAGCACTGAGCCTCGTTCTCGGGTTGTTCCCTTATTCATCTAATCCCAGGGCACTCTCGGGAACGAAAAGCCATTTTTATGTGGCGGTTGCCAAGGCAGGGAGGCTGTGAGCTTATAAATTATGGAAGATCTTGGCTTCCCTTTCATCCGGAAGTGAATGTGACTTTGTGTGACTGGTTGCTTTCCCCCCTTTTTCTCTGTGGTGATTCGCTCCTCTCTCCGTGGCGAAATGTCTCTGACAGCTCAGCAGATTGGAAAATCAGGCAGCTACTCGGACGGATGTTCTACTCCGTCAGTCTATGCGCCAGATGTGACGAATGTAGACACACACCTGCGTGGTATTACATATAGACATATATAGATACCTGTGAAGTAGTACTGTAGTAGTACTTGTAGACAGACACTGAAAGTACTTGTATAGGATAGATGCCTGCATAGTTGTACTTATCGACAGATACCTGTGTAGTAGCACTGCTGTAGTACTTGTAAATACCTGTGCAGAATTAGTCTGTGTAGAATCTGTCTCACAAACAGATGGTGTTGTTGGGGGTGGTGGGGATCTGCGGTCGTTACATGGAATGGATCTCTACTGGAATCAACCTGACCGGCTGAAACACAACAAACGTGATATGGCTGACCTGACAGCTCAGCTGACAATGCCCACCCCAGCCACGAACTGTACTCACTGTTACCGTCAGGCAGGCGATACCGCAGTATCAAGTGCCGTACAAATAGGCTCAGAGACAGCTTCCACAGTCAGGCCATCAGGCTGTTGAACAAGGGTGTATAGCATATAACAATGTATATTTGATTACATTGATTTATATATACATATTGGTCTTTTTTCTATGCCAATAGAAATTGCATTTTTATTTTTATTTTTTAACTTTATTCTATTTTTATCTATTTTTATCATATTTTTATAACTGCTGTCTGTCGTCGGGTATTGCACATAAGATTTTCACACCACTGCTTTATACTTTATACTCGGCCAGCACTGATCAATTCAACTTTTCCTGCAGCCGGAAGAGAACCAACGTCGTTGAAAATCAAACCCTTGTCATAGACTGGTCACAGTACTGTATAAGTACTTGTCGATGGATACTAAGAACTTGTACACCTAGAGACCTGTGATTATTATTAGACATTATACAAGCATGGTAGTATTTTTAGACGGATACCTGCATAGTAGAACTGTAGCAGATACCTGTGTAGAAGTAAGTTGACATGATATCTGCATAGTACTACCAATAGGCCCATATCGGCATAGTATTACTTAGAGAGATATCCGTGTAGTCTTCACTATACACAGTTTTCTGCTTAGCACTACTTATGGAAAGATATACCCTATCTAGCTTTGTATTACTTATCCTGCTTCTCAGGTTTAAAAGATAGGCAGTGCCTCAATCCCAAATAAACGGCAATACATATTTAAAAAGCCCCCCATCTCCCTTTATCTGTGATCTACCTCTATGGGTCTATATTCTGTTTACGCCTACCCCACTATATATTTAAAAATCAGGAACTGCTAAGATCTCTCCCCCCCCCATTGTTGTTTTGAACGTTGGGATGTTTTTGCTAAGTAAACCATCAGAAGAAAACCAGATAGTAAACAAAGTAAGGCTAAAGTAGGGGCACTATATAAGGTGCCAGACTCGACCAGAACATTTAGCATCAGGGAGATGTTGATTCCTACCGACTGATGACATATTTGATGTCCTGGTGTGTGCCATTTATTCAGTCGGAAAACTTGTGGAACCAAATCACTGGTGGGACAAGCAGGGTGGAATAGGACTGGTATTCCTCCTTGTCCCGTGGCTAGTTGTTATTGTTATTATTGTGTTTAGGAAAGTGAAAAACGGCTGATTACCTTAATGAGTCTTAATCAGAGCCTCCACAACCAGCTATTAACTCCCCCCCCCCCCTGCCCCCCTCCCCCCCTGCCCCCCCCCCCGCCCACCTGGGACAGTTCAATAACTTCATCAGCCGCAGACAATTAGCACCTCGGTTTCATACTCGGATAAGTGAATTTGAAGTGCGGCGAACTGGAATGAACTTTGCGCTCTCTCTGTTCTTTCTCGGTTGCGGTTCGCGCAGGAGGAGCGAGACGCAATCCAGGAACCGCTGCAGCCGCTGGATGGCTGTATCGCTGGATGGCTGTACCGCTGGATGGCTGTACCGCTGGATGGCTGTACCGCTGGATGGCTGTATCGCTGGAAGAGATCTGCTTCTCACTCACAAAGCAACAGCCCAACACAAAGGATCATTCTGTTTGGTTCGGCATTGGATCTAGGTCAGGCAAGCACATGTGTGTGTGTGTGTGTGTGTGTGGGTGGGTTGGTGTGGGTGGGTGTGGGTGGGTGGGTGGTGGGGGTGGGGGTGGGTGGGTGGGTATGGGTGGGGGCGGGTGGGTGTGGGAGGGGGTGGGTGGGGGTGTGGTGGTGGGTCGGCACACAGACGCGCTTCGGCAGGTGATTTTAATGAGTTGCTTGTTTGACTAGCGTCCGGAAGGCAATGTCTTCAACACACGGCAACGTGGCTCGCCGCTGATACCAGGACCCGATAGAGGACCTTGGCCCTCGGAAAAATAAGCAAGCGGAGGCAGGATAACATGATAGCGTCACGCAATGAGCCAAAAGCGTTAAACCTGAACCCAGTGCTCAGCCCCGGGCCACTGGTAAAACACCCAGCTCATGTTGAGCTTGGCTGCCGAACTAAGGACACGTCGGCCAGTAGTGGAAGCGTCTCTGGCTCATGCACGCACGCTGCCAAGAATCAGCTGAGCAGCTAATTGACTTTTACATGTCGTCATTTAGCAGAGGCTTTTATCCAAGTCGGGGCTGAGAACATACCATTCTGAGATGAATAAAGTACATCTTACGTCGTTATTTAGCTTTTAAACAATCAAAGCGTCCAAGTTTAAAAGAGGAAAGAAACAACACGCAGAGGAATGACAAACACAAGGTTACAGGGTTTTTTTGACAAATTACTTTTGGTTCTGTTAAAACGCAGTCACCGTCACACAGCCTTCTCCGTCCTAACAGCCCTGTCCGGATGAACCCTCTACTGCACATACAGAACCCGGGTTGGAGAGAGTCGTGAGTCTGCTAACGGTATCCATCAGGTTTTATGAAGCCATTGACGCGGCAGTGATAAACACATCCGTACTCTCAATAGTAACCACGGCAACGGGAGGCAGGGAAGACACCGTCGCCGCCACCGCCCCGGATCAAACTGTGTTTTTTAATAGACTTCACTTTTATGGGCCGCCTTTTATTGTGTCGTTTTACAGCGTTTTTTATTTGTTGTTTTTATTTGTTATGTTTGCGTTTCGAGGATTTATTTTGCCTGCAGTGTGTCCTTACACTGAATGCTATTGCGTAATGTTTGTTTTTGCCCGTTGGTTGCCGTCAGAAGAGAGATTTGGCGGGGGCCTAACGCACGCACACCTCACCCTGTCCGCTCAGATGAAGGCCGCCTCGGAAAACCTTCTCAGCTCACAGTAGATTTTAAAAACCTCAGCAAACATATCCAATGTTTCCTCTGCAAGGTCTTGGCCTTCTCTCACACTTTCTTTCATACCTGGAGGAGCTTTATTGTGATCAAGATCCCTCATCCCCCCCCCCCCACCACCACACACACACACACACACACACACACGCGCACGTGCGCGCACAAACGCACAAACACATGCACGCACACACGCAAACAACACCTTTTTCTAAAGCAATCCACAGCGTAGGCCCCACCGGAGAGAGAGCGAGCAGTGCTTTGATGTTGTCGGATACAAACTAAGGACACAGTGTATTCATGTAGTCTCTCGCCCCTCATGAACATCAACAATGAATGAATCATCAGTGCAAATGCACCGTGTCTCCTGGAGCCAGTCTGTATGCCCATCATATCCACCGCTATAAATATACCTCTAGAAATACACTGGAAAGACCAGGGACTCACGTAGACCAATGAAATTTAGATTTTAAATGGAATGTCTTCACTTCTTTCAAAATGTAATTGATAACGCTTGGGTGGTCAATTGTACCACAAGTGTACCTCTTTTTTTTTTACGTTTAAAATGTACTTTACCAGTCAAAGTCTCTCTCTCTCTCTCTCTCTCTCTCTCTCTCTCTCTCTCTCTCTCTCTCTCTCTCTCTCTCTCTCTCTCTCTCTCTCTCTCTCTCTCTTGATTTCGTATTTGAATGGTTTGATTTCCTTTAAATCATAGAATTTCAACTCTTTTGCCTGCTGTACACCTGTTGGTTACCTGTTAAAGCACAGGATCTGTTGTTTACCACTACACACCTTTTGTTTATGTGCAGCACTGAAAGCCTGGGGAATAATAAACTCTGCCCGAGTGGATAGATCTATCCGTCTGCATCTCTGCCCATCCTTCCGTCCATCCTTTTCTCTTCTTACGCTTACCTGTTAAGAGACCTCCTCTCTTCTCTTCACAAACCTCCCGGCATGCGTCCACGCTGAGCTCTCGGATGCCCTTCGGTGAAGCGTTGCTCCGGCCAGGTGACCTCATGCAGGTTTCCAAATGACAATGTTAAAACGAGGAGGCAGAGAAAATGTACAGATTCCCAGGTGATAATCCGTGACCAAGAGGGGCAATATACTTTCATTAAGGCACAAAAGGAGGGGAAGAAGAAACGAATAGGCGGGGGCCTAATGTGTTATTCTTCCTCCTCTCTCTCTCTCTCTCTCTCTCCTCTCTCTCTCTCTCTCTCTCTCTCTCTCTCTCTCTCTCTCTCTCTCTCTCTCTCTCTCTCCCCGGTAACAGCCCTCAGCCAGCCAATTTGCCTCCGCCGCCCCGTCTCACTTGGCCGCGGGGGGATGCTGCAATACAGACGTGAAGCCCAACAAAAAGGGAAGTGTGCAATAAAGGGGTGAGCGAGGCATGGCGCAGGTTAAAACAGGAAGCGGATCTGTCCCCCCTCCCCCCCCATCATCACATCCCCCCCAACACCCCCCCCCATCATCACATCCCCTCCAACCCCCCCCCCCCCCCCCCCCCCTCAGCGAGACATGCCCTTTTCATCCGTTAATGAGAATTTTTATTTTGTTCTACGGCGTCTGATTTCATCATTAGCGCCTTGCGGGTTTTCTGCAACATTATTCAAATCCATCATCCGTTAGCTACCCGGCTCGTTCTCGCTTAGTCGCCGGCGCCGAACAAAAGGGCAGCGAGTCAAACACAGAGTTATGATGAATGGGGGGGGGGGGAGGGGCAGAATCAGGGGTGGAGGGGAAGGGGGGGGGGGGGGTGGTGGGGGGTGGGTGCTGGGGTCTAGAACACTACATTATTCATGAGGGCAGGTTGTTGTGCCGCGGTGGAAACAACAGCGGTGGTTCGATGTTGTCGTTCTCTGGGCTCAGCCGCTTATAAGGCTGAGCTGCGGTGACACAGAGGCGGGCTGGATCCATCAATGGCAGCGCAGCAGCTTCCACCACCACCCGCTCCCCGCCTCATCCCCGGGCCTGACAGCCACCATCCCTCACAACCCCCCCACCCGCCCCACCCCCCGCCCCACCCGCCCCCCCTTCCCAGAGCGGCCGCCATATTGGATCTTTCGCCGGATAAAAAGGAGAGGCGGGAATACATCAGAGCGGCTCTTAATGCGTAAATGAACGCCAAGCCCCGGCTGGCTTTAGCGGCCGCATCCACAAATCAAAAGGGGACTATCTGAACTGGGAGCGGGGGAAGGCAGGGGGGACAGGGGGGGGGGAAGGCAGGGGGGACAGGGGGGGAAGGGGGAGGGGGGACAGGCCTGTGGGCTACAGGGTCTTATTTTACTGATGGACGCCTCACCTTGGGAGGTAAACTACAAGGGGACCATAAACCTGTCCTCCAACTGAAAGGTAGAGAGAGAGAGAGAGAGAGAGAGAGAGAGAGAGAGAGAGAGAGAGAGAGAGAGAGAGAGAGAGCAAGCGGGTGTCCTCCAAACTGGGACTCCATTTATTGTCATTATTGAATTCTCGCAGCGGCGGCCGGCAGATTCACTCCGCCGGCGTTTTTTTCCCGCTTTTTCCGAGCCGCCTCCCTGTCGGCGGCCATCTTCGGGGACATTTGTCTGCGTTATCCAGCAGGCGCAGCGGTTGAGGCCTGTTCCCGCTAAATGCTTTAACCACACGCAGGCGGTGAACACCGCCTAGACGGCGTGACCCCTAAACCCCCCTTAACCCTGACCCCCACCGAAGGGGCCTTTTAATCAAGAGACTCTCAACCCCCCCCCCCCCCCCCCCCCCCGAGGTGAAAATGTGTTTTACAAAGACAAACGACTCACAAGCCCTTCCGGAGTGCTTTGTAGCTTCCATGCGTGACCTTACAGCGCATCTCCAGCACTGGACAACATTAAGTCAATACAACTGATTGGTACAAATGTCTTCTTGATGTGTATAATCTCATAGAAAGAATAAACGGTATATAATAAACGATATATGCAGCATGTACCTAAGTTGAAGCGGCCGTGTCCAGTAGCTGCCAAAAATGCCTTTTTTCCCCCCAACTCATTGTAATTATTGTTGCGTTGACCCTTATACATTTTATATATATGTACTGTATATACATAGTTTATTGCAGATTTTCTATTTTCTATTGTATATTGTCCCTAAACAACCCAAGGTAACATACCTGAACGACTACAGACCTATAGCCCTCACCTCGATTGTCAAATGCTTCGAGAGGTTGGTCAAGGACTTTATTTGCTCCGTGTTACCTGCCACGCTGGACCCATGGCAATTTGGCCATTTGCATATCGTCAAAACAGATCCACGGACGACGCAATTGCCATGGCCCTCCACACTGCCCTTTCCCAACTGGAGGGAAAGAACTGTTATGTGCGGATGCTGTTTGTGGACTACAGCTCAGCGTTCAACACGATAGTTCCTGCCAAGCCCGACACCAACCTTAGAGGTCTAGGCGTGCCCCCATCCACGTGCAGCTGGATACTGGACCTCCTGTCGGACCGCCGCCAGGTGGTGAGGATGGTTAGCACCACCTCAGAGCCACTGACCCTCAACACGGGAGCCCCCCACTGATGCATGCTGAGCCCTCTCCTCTACTCCCTCTACGCCCACGACTTCATGGCTATGCACAGCTCCAACGTCATCATCAAGTTTGCTGATGACACAACAGTGATGGGCCTGATCGCCGGCGACGCTGAGCCTACAGGGAGGACGTTGGATCACTGGAGCAGT
Source organism: Muraenolepis orangiensis (assembly GCA_027704905.1). NCBI lineage: Eukaryota > Metazoa > Chordata > Actinopteri > Gadiformes > Muraenolepididae > Muraenolepis > Muraenolepis orangiensis. The sequence continues at coordinate 3,685,629 of CM051008.1, read as the reverse complement.
GGTGCTAGGAGAACAGCCTCGCCCTCAACGTCAAGAAGACCAAGGAGCTGATCGTGGACTACAGGAAGCAGAGAGGAGAGCACGCCCCTATCTCCATCGACGGTGTTGCAGTAGAGAGGGTCAGCAGCTTCAAGTTCCTCGGCGTACACATCTCCGAGGACCTCACATGGTCCACGCACAACACACATGTGGTGAAAAGGGCCCAACAACGCCTGTATTTCCTCAGGCGTCTGAGGAAATTCAGCATGGGCCCCCGCATCCTGAGGACATTCTACACCGGCACAATCGAGAGTGTTCTTACAGGGTGTATCACCGCCTGGTACGGGAACTGTTCCGCACTCGAGCGCAGAGCGCTTCAAAGGGTGGTGCGGACGGCCCAGTATATCGTTGGAGGTGAGCTCCCCTCCCTCCTGGATATATACAACAGTTGGTGCGTGGCCAAGGCCAAACGCATCGTAAAAGACAATGCCCACCCCAGCCACGAACTGTATTCTCTTTTACCGTCAGGCAGGCGATACCGCAGTATCAAGTGCTGCACAAATACAGTTAGAGATAGCTTCCACAGTCAGGCCATCAGGCTGCTGAACGCTGCTGTATAGCATATAACAATGTACATTGTATTACATTGATTTATATATATATTGCTCTTTTACCGACATATTGCACATACGATTTTCACTCATTGCTTATACTTATATTAAACTGTGAAATGACAATAAACTTGACTTGACTTGGAAGCAGGTGGATTGTGATGTGAAAGTCAATGGGAGAGCTCCAGGCTAGGCTAACCTAAGCTAGGCTAACAACCACAGTAACAGCAACTTACAGAACAGAAGTAAGGCTACACGGACTGTTTCCCACAATTACTTCATTGTTTTTGATCCGATTCTTCTAAAGCATCTATCGACTTTCACTACAGGGCTTCCGTTTCCAGACACACAGAACTGCGGTTTCCTATTTCGCACTCCTGTCCCAGCTGACAATGAAACTTATTTTTTTCAGTTGCTCATAAAACACAGAGCCAGGGAAAAAAATCTCATTCGCGAGTATCGCAACGCTACTCAATAAAATGTCCAATTTCTCTCGGTTAGCAGCCGTATTAGCACGGTGGAGGCCTGGAGGACTTTTAATGTGTAGTGTTAGATTCTTGGATGGGGGGGGGATTTGGGGGGTGCTAGTTAGTGGTCATGGAGGCATGGCGCTACGGAGCAGAGCCCTTCAGAAGCAGTCAACGCTGAAATGAAAACCAGTCGAGATGGAAGACGAACAACAAAGGGATCCAGATGGCGAGAGGAACAGGGCCAATTCTCAACCAATTCTCCTCGCCGTGGTGAACAGAGCGAGAGAGGAGAGAGAGGACAAGGGAGGGAGAGAGAGAGAGAGCGAGCGAGCAGGAGAGGGAGAGGGAGGGAGAGAGAGAGAGAGAGAGAGAGAGGGTAGGAGAGAGAGGGAGCGAGCGAGCAGGAGAGGGAGGGAAATAGAGAGAGAGAGAGAGGGTGGGAGAGAGAGAGAGAGAGAGAGAGAGAGAGAGAGAGAGAGAGAGAGAGAGAGAGAGAGAGAGAGAGAGAGAGAGAGAGAGAGAGAGAGAGGGTAGGAGAGAGAGGGAGCGAGCGAGCAGGAGAGGGAGGGAAATAGAGAGAGAGAGAGAGAGGACAAGGGAGGGAGAGAGAGAGAGAGAGTGGGAGAGAGAGGGAGAGAGAGGGAGAGAGAGAGAGGGAGCGAGCGAGTGGGAGAGGGAGGGAAATAGAGAGAGAGAGAGAGAGAGAGAGAGAGAGAGAGAGAGAGAGAGAGAGAGAGAGAGAGAGAGAGAGAGAGAGAGAGAGAGAGAGAGAGAGAGAGAGAGAGAGAGAGAGAGAGAGAGAGAGTGAGAGAGAGAGAGAGAGAGGGTGGGAGAGAGAGAGAGAGGGAGCGAGCGAGCGGGAGAGGGAGAGGGAGGCAGGGAGGGAGAGAGGGAGGGAAATAGAGGGAGGGAGAGAGAGAAAAGGGGGAGAGAGAGAGAGAGAGAGAAAAGGGGGGAGATAGAGAGGGAGGGAGAGAGGGAGCGAGAAAGGGAGGGAAAGAGAGGGAGGGAGAGAGAGGGAGAAATATAGGGAGGGAGGGAGAGAGAGATTCATTTAATTGAAAGAGGGAAAGAAACAGAGAAGGAGGATGTTCCATGTTGATGAAGTGAAAAATGTGTTATGGTTTTTGATGAGAATCCTTCCAGGCTGTTTGTTGTGTGGTGCCGCAGCCTGTGAGCCCACACTAAGATACAGATGGATTGTATTCTTTGATTGTTGAACGGAAGAAATTGCTGATGACAGACCAACCCAAAAATCCTAATCCCCAACTAGAAATTGTGTCCAGTCGTCTCGTTGCGTTTTCGGATTCCCAGATAAAACCAATACGTACAAACGGCAGATCGATCCATTCTCCATCAGATCGATGTATATTTCCCGGTGTGTTCAGTGCTGATTCGTGGTTCACAGGGAGGGGGGGGGAAGTGGAGGGGGGGGTGGCTAATCCTAGTTGCTAAATCAATTCTGTCATCCCAATGACCACCACGCCTCATGTTCCATAGATCTACGTCCGTGCTCGTATACAGTTAGTGCACGAGCGGCTCTACACCGCCCATAAAACGCTCCCGCTAATAACTCACACACTTTTTTTTTATGGAGCCGGTGTTCATCCGTACGGATACGACCCATTAACCCTTTCTCTCTCTCTCGACGATGAAATTAGTTCTTCTAAGGGGAGGGAGGGGGGAGCTTCTCCCATGCTAATGCCTCGTCAAGAAGACCATAAAGAGATCTGGGACTAGAAAGGGAGGGGGGGAGGGGGGGGAACGTTGGGTAATAAGTTCCCGTAGGTGGGCGATGAAGGGGTGACAGGGGGCCGACAGGGGGCCATTTTCACCCTCAGTTTTCTTCTCGTACGCAGTGTGGGAAAAATTGGTCCCTATCACTGGAAGGCCATCAAATCTAAGCTAACTAGGTTAGTTCCGCTTGATGTCGAGTTGATTTAGTAAGTTTATATACAGTTGCAAGAAAAAGTACGTGAACCCTTTGGAATTATCTGGATTTCTGCATAAATTGGTCATAAAATGTGTTCTGACCTTCATCTAAGTCACAACAATAGACAAACACAGTCTGCTGTGTTTGTTTTAAACTAATACCACACAAACAATTATATGTTTTCATGTTTTTATTGAACACACCATGTAAAAACATTCACAGTGCAGGGTGGGAAAAGTATGTGAACCCTTGGATTTAATAACTGGTTGACCCTCCTTTGGCAACAATAACCTCAACCAAACGTTTCCTGTAGTTGCAGATAAGACCTGCACAACGGTCAGAAGGAATTTTGGACCATTCCTCTTTACAAAACTGTTTCAGTTCAGCAATATTCTTGGGATGTCTGGTGTGAATCACTCTTGTGAGGTCATGCCATACCATCTCAATCGGTTTGAGGTCAGGACTCTGACTGGGCCACTCCAGAAGGCATATTTTCTTCTGTTGAAGCCATGCTGTTGTTGATTTACTTCTGTGCTTTGGGTCATTATCCTGTTGCATCACCCATCTTCTGTTGAGTGTCAATTGGTGGACAGATGGCCTTACATTCTCCTGCAAAATGTCTTGGTAAACTTGGGAATTCATTTTTCCGTCGATGATAGCAATCTGTCCAGGCCCTGAGGCAGCAAACCATGATGCCCCCTCCACCATTCTTCACAGTTGGGATGAGGTTTTGATGTTGGTGTACTGTGCTTTTTCTCCACACATAGTGTTGTGTGTTCCTTCCAAACAACTCAACTTTGGTTTCATCTGTCCACAGAATATTTTGCCAGTAGTGCTGTGGAACATCCAGGTCCTCTTTTGCAAACTTCAAACGTGCAGCAATGGTTTTTTGGACAGCAGTGGCTTCCTCCATGGTGTCCTCCCACGAACTCCATTCTTGTTCAGTGTTTTACGTATTGTAAATTCGTCAACAGAGATGTTAGCATGTGCCAGAGATTTTTGTAAGTCTTTAGCTGACACTCTAGGATTCTTCTTCACCTCATTGAGCATTCTGCGCTGTGCCCTTGCAGTCATCGTTACAGGACGGGGGGCGGGGGCTTTTCACTCCTAGGGAGAGTAGCAACAGTGCTGAACTTTCTCCATTTATAGACAATTTGTCTTACCGTGGACTGATGAACATCAAGGCTTTTATGCCTTGAAAAAAAAGCTTTATGCATGTCAACAATTCTTAATCTTAGGTCTTCTGGGAGCTCTTTTGTGCGAGGCATTGTTCACATCAGGCAATGCTTCTTGAGAATAGCAAACACAAAACTGGTGTGTGTGTTTTTCATAGGGCAGGGCAGCTTTAACCAACACCTCCAATCTCGTCTCATTGTTTGGACTTCAGGTTGGCTGACTCCTGACTCCAATTAGCTCTTGGAGAAGTCATTAGCATAGGGGTTCACATACTTTTTCCACCCTGCACTGTGAATGTTTACATGGTGTGTTCAATAAAAACATGAAAACATATAATTGTTTGCGTGGTATTAGTTTAAGCAGACTGTGTTTGTCTATTGTTGTGACTTAGATGAAGATCAGAACACATTTTATGACCAATTTATGCAGAAATCCAGGTAATTACAAAGGGTTCACATACTTTTTCTTGCAACTGTATGTTTCTGTGGACCCAGAGGTTCTCCAGACAGAGGATATAGGGGGGGGGGGGATATAGAACCGACTGTCCATCAGGCCAAGAGGTCAACTCTAAGAGCCCAACACCCACCGGGCTCACCGGGATGGAACCAGTAGAAACTATCCATAGATACCAAGTTCAACTCCAGAAGGTTTTCCCCCAACAAACTCCCATTGGGTAAGACAGACTGTGTCAGCTCACAAGAGCAAATCAGGAGAAGCTCCCCCTTTAAGGTGGAGCGCAAACCCCAGAGAGACAAAATACTACACTGCACACAAAAGTTTTGCTCTCGAGACTCTGCTAATATATTGTATTATCAGAATAAACAGAGTTATCTTTTTAAGATATTTCCGAACCGGCAACCGTCCACGATAGACATGATTTGCTCCTGAGCGGCTGCCGTCTGTGTTTAGAGAGGCTTATCCTTGTGAGGAGCATTTGAAAATCAGTTCAATAAATTGGCCAGATAAGTGTCAGACAGAGGGAGAGAAACCCATCTCTCTCTCCTCCTCTGTCTAATCTATCCTCTCTCTCTCTCTCTCTCTCTCTCTCTCTCTCTCTCTCTCTCTCTCTCTCTCTCTCTCTCTCTCTCTCTCTCTCTCTCTCTCTCTCTCTCTCTCTCTCTCGCTCTCTCTCTCTCTCTCTCTCTCTCTCTCTCTCTCTCTCTCTCTCTCTGATTGCTGCTCAACAGCAGCAACAACATCTCAGTGACACTGTGCACTGTGCACTCTAGTGGTTTTCTAAAGACCTGATGATTCTCTTTACAGGGTGGGAGGGAGGGGCACAGACCTCAGGACACAGTAAGGTGGCTCCTTCCCCTCCAGCTACACTTTGCCCTGGCTTAAGCATCGAGCAAACAGCGCTAGGTTTGTGATGCCCGTGCCCGTTTGTGATGCCCCCTCGAGCCTCTCGAACCCCCATCCATGACTCTGATGTGAAGTGGAATGCACCTGAAATGAAACAAACAGCCACCCCTGATCGAATGGATCAAGTAGAGGCAGAGAGGCTCGGACGCCACGCCGCTGACTCTGAAGGGCTCGGAGACTTTGATGTCGTGACCTCGACCGCAAGGATTGATGATAGGGGGTGGGGTTGGGGGGGTGGCTCTTATGTCCTTCCTGAAGGGAAAGTAACGATGTGTGAACAGAACAGAAGTCTAGTCTCTATTTGAAACCTTTACAACCTCGATGGTAAAGGTTCTCGGTATCTCTCGATGCAGGGGGGATTCCTCCGGCTATTCTCCCTGAACCCTTTGATGTCGGTGAACACTTGCTCGTTTTCACCCTTTTGGTGTGGATATTTCTCGTTTCTAAATAAAACTGTATTTCAAAAAAAAAATACAGGACAAAGAGACTCCCAACATCTGGCGGCTGCCAGGATTTCCTCTCGCTGGCCGTTCTTTTCCGAAAGAGAGAACAATATTCACTGCTCTGAGTGATCCCCTTACACATAAGGGCCACTGCGATGGCTTGTCTGCAGTTAATCTGGGCGGCGACGTTATGAAACCATAACGTTTGAAACAATGGTAATCTGCTGTACATTGACAGCATACATTACAGTCTTGTCCCGAGTTTGGGCCGACGTTGTCGGGAATTAACTAGAGAATAACTGTGGGTAACAAATAGCTTGTGATCCTTGGTTAACGGATCTATTCAACATTAGACTAGCATATTAATTCTCTACGAGATAATCAGTTTAATTTCTCACTTGGGGGAAGCCAGTCATGGGCTCAGTGTCTTTCTGGGTTCACAAAACCTGACAACCTCCTGCGGTTTTTGGTTCAATCTTTGAAATGAGCCTGGAAATCAAGCGGTGCTGTGTTGGTTTTTAAACGAAAGATGCTATATCAGCTGTGTAAACGACCTACCTCGACCTCTGTGGAGAATGGGAGTCTCCTTTGAATATGGAGCTTGTTCACCACCTCAAAATAAATGACATACATAATGACAAGTTGTACTGTGGTCGGTTCAACCTTCTTCTATGGGGTAGAACTTTTTTTGTATTCAGTGAAATAATATGAAAACACTATTGTGAAAAGGTCACATGAAACACTCAAACTTTAAACGTAGTCATAGGTCGTCCAATAAACCAGACATGTAGAGACATATAGACCCATGAAAGGTCGTGGTCTGCGTTTGGTCCCTGCAAGACACATCTGTTGGACTTCAGAAATTAGCCTTGACATGCTTTTTCTCCCCCATTCTATTTTTCATAGACTAATTAACAGAGAGACACAAACAAGGCTTCTGGATGAGATCTGGGCTACCTCTTTCCACTGATTAATTAATTAATTCAATCAGCATCTGTAAGGTGGCTTTCGTTAACCTTCTCATTAAAGCAAAGGGCAAAACTTCTCAACTATTCCAGCTTTGGTTACACCCCTCCTCGAAACAACATTGTTTATTTAGCAATCAAGAAAAAGCTGTTTTTATAGATTTATTTATATATTTTGTTCAATGGATGGATGTAAGTAAAAGCTTGCTAGCTGCTAGTGTAAACGCATGAACCTAAACGACATGATACTCCAAAGAGCAGCTTTAAACTCACTCAAACTCTGTCATTGACGTTTGTCTCTACATCCTTAATACTCGGTAGCTCTTGGATCTATCCGTGTCTGCTAATCCACGGCTCGGTCACGGCTTCACACTGCTAATGAGATAGAGAATGAGGCTTTGTGTGTTCCGCCTCATACCAAGAAGTCTTTTCATTTTTTTGAAAAAAACAAAAAAAAAAACGCTTTCTTTGCAAGGCTAACCTCAAGGCTAACCTCAAGGCTAACCTCAAGGCTAACCTCAAGGTTAACCTCAAGATTAACCTCAAGGTTAACCTCAAGGTTAAGCGGCCACTCTGGAACACACCTCTGCACAGCCCTTTCTCCCCCCGCCTGTTGTTGCATTGAATATGAATGCAGTTGCAGGATGAGACAAGGACATCCCATTCCAATCTCTGAATGTCAAAGCATGTCTTGCCTTGGCGTGGTTCTGGTCTGTATTCTCTCCCACATCTTGTGGGGCCCCTTTACCACCAGATTATACTTTGTTATTATGCACAACCTCACCTCCAGAGGAGACCAGGGCAGCCGCTGTCTGGTTAAAGAGGCGTGATGAAGTCTGAGCAGCCCTGCCAGCCACATGGCTAAAGCCATGCTATCCATCAGGAGGAGACATTCACATGCAGACACCCGGACAATCGATGAAAGCAAAAGGAAAAACCAAGTCTGAATGAATAATAAGCATCTCAAATAATAATATCGGGAATCGATACCGACATTTACAAGCTGTACATTAGGGGGACAGCGGTCGATGTTGGCACGCTTCATGTCATTTGTGACCTTCAAAACATCCCCGCTTCCAATCATTGTCATTACCTGTGTGACACGTATCAGCCCAGTTTTCTTTTCAACCGTTGCTTACATGTTGTTCAGAAGCTCATCAAAAGTGAGATCAGCAAGCATCTGGAGAAGCGTTGAATGAATAAGATGTGAAAGATGTGAAAAATATATATTTATTGCTTCTGTCCTCACCTTGATGAGACCGTAAGTAAGGTTTTCGGATGTGATGCATGAGGTCTAAGACCGGCTTTAGTTGGACAGAACCTTCCTATTGTATTCATGAGAGATTGGATGGGACAGTAGCCGGGCCCAAACACAGCAGTGCTGTAAACACACTAGACAGGGGATGAAATAGGATCACTCTGACTGACAGTCCTTTCTAAAATCCCAAGTTTTCATAGGCCGTGAAGCTGTCAGAGCCACTAACAACGGAGACAGAGTTTTTTGTTTTTTTTGGTTTGGTTTTCTCCAAATACAGTGCACTACTACGACAACCTTACGGAGAAAATAGCCAGTCCTGACTTCTGCCAGAGGGACCTGTGTGTGTGTGTGTGTTTTCTGGTGTAGCCTTGGTTTGACAAACAAAGGGTTTCTATAAACACCAACCCACAACAACAGACCCGCTATATGAAAAGATGCACAAAAACCTCTTTTTACAGTATGACCCAGAAAAAGTTAAACTTTTTACTAAAACACAAAAACTTCCAAACCAAACATGATACAGGTTGACGTCTTGACTTGACAATACTCATCAAATATACATTAGGATGTATTGTTATTGAATACAGAGGCATGATCTTATCTGGGTCTCCGTGTTCTCATGGAGAAGCGCGAGTGGGCGAGAGAGATAAGCGGAGGACAGGCTGAGAAAGCGAAGCAGACCGTGTTTGTCTGCCGCCAGTTAGATGGGCGAGATAGTGTCGCTGAAGGGCAGAGAGAGAGAGAGAGAGAGAGAGAGAGATAGAGAGAGAGAGAGAGAGAGAGAGAGGGAGAGAAAGGAATAGAGAATGAAAAAAGGCGATAGGCGTGAAAGCAGGATGTGAAGAATGTTGTTGATAGTCGATAGTGACCTTTAGGAAATGGATTGATTCTGTAAACTCGCCTAAAATCACAACGCCAACCAAAGGGCATGGAGCGTCACATTCCCATCACAGAATGTCATTTAGAGGTGGAACAAGCAAGCTCAGATAACGTGCACAAACAAACATACATGCATTAAGCAGTGGTTTCTAAACTTTTACGGTCCTGTACCCCCTCAAACATTGAACCGTCCTGCTGTTTACCCCCACTACCTCTCATCTGATGTTACATATGAAGACAATACAGTGTTATTAACTATTTTGCTCATTATCAAGCCTTGTACAAAGCCCTCTCGTAATTACAAACAAGTGATAAGCACATCAGCTCAAACACAATACCAAGGACTTCTCTGGAAAAGTTATAATAAAATATAAAAAGTCATAAGAAGAAATGCCATATGCTGTTATTGCTATAACCAAATAAGTGACCAATTAAAGTAGAGTAGGGGCAGCTGTTCCATTTTTTGGACACAGAGAGGCTATTTCATAGTTTGTGTTGGCCTGCCCCTGGGGGTTACCGTACCCCACTTTGGGAGCAGAAAGGTGAGCTTTTACGGTGGAAAAGTGATCGAGATCCACAGTGAAATGTTGACTGAGCTAACTCCAGCTCCAGCTAACACGGCAGACTCCAGTAGATGCTGCCATCCATCCCGGACGTTTTCCAGCTTCCTGTTTATCCAAAACACAATTATTCCTTTTTTTCCTTCTATTTACAACTGTCTGGACTCGTCACGAAGAAAATGACAAACGACCCGAACCGTGACACAATAAAAGACTCTCTTTCTGCGCTGAAGAGCATCGTGGGTACTCAATGTCTCGCCGTGTTTATGAAGAGCATTAGCATTCAGAGGATGACAACCACCGCCACCACCGCCACCACCGCCGCCACCACCGCCACCACCGCCACCACCGCCACCACCGCCACCACCAACGCCACCGCTACCACCACCACCGCCACCACCGTCACCACCGCCACCACCGCCACCACCGTCACCACCACCGCCACCACCGCCACCACCGCCACCACCGTCACCGCCGCCACCACCGCCACCACCACCACCACCGCCACCACTGTGTCACGTCCGTGTCGGCTCTCATCGCTGACACCGGTGACACGGTGTCTCCGCGTGTCTGGAAGAGGGAATGCGTTGAGTATCATCGGAGTGGACACGTTGGCTCTGGCGTGTGCGGGGGCTGTCAAAAGGCCGGGCGCATCCAGTCTCTCCATTACACTAAGTGGGCTTCAGCGGGTCGCTTAGGGGAAGCCCCGGCGCCACCACAGCTCTCAAAGCCCCTGCCAAAGGGGGTAAAGTACATCAAGACTTCCTGTTCAATTACTTCCTGTCCGATTAACCTGGGAAGGGCCCTCTCTCTCTCTCTCTGTCTGGAAGTTATTCCAAGGATGCCTCGCTTTGTGCACACTTTCACCTTGACCATAACCACACCGCACTGTTTACGTACACGTCTGTCACCTAATATCGAAACCTGAATATGTGAAATCTCACACAGCGATCATGACACTCATACCACCAGTCTCGAATGCCTCTAGAATCTTCTGTGTATCTCGAGAACCCTCTCTAGAACCCTCTGTATATCTCTAGAACCTTCTGTATATATTTAGAACCCTCTGTTAATCTCTATGTTCAGTTTGTAATACATGGGTTCAGATGATCTTTCTGGAAGACAGGCCATGAGAGAGAGAGGAAACAGAGAGCGAAGGGGGGGAGAGAGAGAGAGAGAGAGAGAGAGAGAGGAGAGAGAGAGAGAGAGAGAGAGAGAGAGAGAGAGAGAGAGAGAGAGAGAGAGAGAGAGAGAGAGAGAGAGAGAGAGAGAGAGAGAGAGAGAGAGAGAGAGAGAGAGAGAGACATAGAGACATAGAGACATAGAGACAGACAGACAAAAAACTCTGGGGTGTAGATGAATAATTCACGTTCTGCTGACACCTACTGGCATCTCCAGAACCAAAGCACTTGGACACCAATGTCCCCCTCTAATGTACAATCAAATATCTTTGCTCTCTCCTAAATCTGTCTCTCTCCTCCCTCTCTCATTCTCTTACAGGTCGTTTTCTCAGCAGCAGATTTCATATTGGATTTTGTTCTGAAAAGAAAATACCAAAAAAAAAATCTATTATCACCATTTCAGGCACATCGTATGAACACGATTATTTTGGTTTGGAGTATTATTTATATTGTGTTGACAGCAGCACCTTTTTTTGGGCTTCAAAAGCGGCTCCAGCGATGCTCATTGTGTCAGACAAACATTGATTTCAGCCGCCGTAGGGACCATGAGGTGCTGGGGAAGACCGAGTCGCCACTTGTCTGATAATTGTCACTTTCAGACACCGCCATGTCAGTAGAGCCGAACAGGGAGGGACTCGATACACTACATTTGGGTTTTTAAAAATGTCAGATTCTTTGGCACGTATGGATACAAAGGAGTGGGAGGCAGCTTTGACAGGCCATGGCGGGAGACTCCATCTGTATCTCCACCATCGCAACTTCTCCCTTCATTCCGTTCGGAGAGTGAGAGACGGAGTTTAGAATCTCTGTGGGGGGTTTATGAGTGTGGATTAGTTTCACTGTTAGACTCAGACCTGTACATGTATGTGACCAATAAAGAGTATTCAATCCTCCAGATTTAGATTTTAACAGAAATTTTACACCTTTCCAAGGGTGGAGGGCAAACTCTGGTGGGCCAAACGAGACCTTGTCCTCAGTTGCTCCCCATCCGATGTCTCATAACAAGGCCTCGTATCTCGCATGAGCCTTAGTGTGGGTGTTCCTAAAACATTGTACTGTAGTTGAGACCTTTGCAGTGACCTCCTTTCATCAGAGGTCACTGTTCATGTTAGAGGTCATGATCAAAGGTCATGTTAGAGGTCATGTTAAACTAAATGGGGAGTAAAGATGAGCCCTCTAAAAATAATTTCGCTGCCCAATGGTCCGAAGGTCCATTACTTCTACATTATTAAATGTGGGTTTACATGATTTATGTAAAACAAAACACAAAATATAAACATAACTCATATGATATGATGTGCTATTGACGTTTAAATGGGTAGGCTAAGTGTTACGTTGAATATTTGTATTTTGTTAATTTAGTCAACTATTTATACATTTAATTGGTCTATATTTAAAGCCATGCCATTTTTTGCCAATAGCCACACTAAAAAGCAAGCATTTTGTAACAGCCATACAAACTACTTTAAAACCAACAGAAAAAAACGGCCTATTGTTAGCATTTCTAGTTGCCCTCTAAGGTGCAGCCACAATGAGGCATGGTTTTATTGCCGACTGTTTTGACTTACAAAAAACTGCCAGGGTTCTTCAAGGATGAAATATTGTGATGATTTTAGCCTCGGACGAGGGCGTATTTAATAAGAATGTGATGGTATTTATTTTGAGTTCGTTAACCACACGTGAGGCCCGAGCTCTGGCTGAACCGAAGGAAGGCGAGCATCAGCAGAACGCTGCATGCGTGGGGGGGGAGACGAGGAGGACGAGGAGGAAGCATTCATCAGTGCTACCAGCGGCGCGCCAGCTAGCTCCCGCCGATCTGTGTGGCGCTACTCAAACTAGCGCGAGCGTGCCTAGCGTGAGCCTGATGTCTCAATCAGACCACGGTGATTAGACACTCAGCGGGGTGTGGATGCGCAGAAAATGAACAGCCCAGCGTCGACCCAAACACTTTCTCAGATGTGTGCCCATTGTGAACATTAAACTAAATGCCAGGGTAAAAGGTAAGTGTAGCAGTCGTTCCTATAATGGCTTCTCCACGGCTCCTGCGACCACCAGGAAACAGGTAGATGAAAACCTTTTACGTTTTACAAGCGGTGCACATGTCGGCAAGTGTGTGTGGTGATGACTGGTTTAACCTGTGGGCCTTTAACCTGTTGGCCTTTATTGGCCAATGGACCACAGGTGTGCAGCCTCACCCAAAAGAGTCTAATCAGTCTGACTCGGGCCAGGTGAGTGCTTTAACAAGCCACACACTCCACAGTAAGGTAAGGTCAATGCTTGGTTAACACTATGTGAGGGCGCTTTGACATCACACACACACACACACACAGTAGGTGGCGGTATGCAATTGATAGGTTTGCGATCTGCCAATAAACGATAGAGAAGGAGAAGAGTACATTTGCCTGAACTACGCAGTACGGTTGGCTGATCCGTGCCCGAGTACGCTGCAAAGTGTACCCACAAATCAAACAAACTTTGGACTTTGTGGTCAAGTGCACTCAGATCCGAGCCTGGGTCCCAAGTGTGAAAGCGCGCTGGATGTGTGTGGTGAGTGTGTGTGGTTGGTGGCTGGTTTAAGCAGCCTCAACTGTCTGAGTCAGACTGATTAAGCTCTGGAGCTGGATGAGGCTGCACGCCTGTGGTGCCTTCAGTAATCAAGGCCCACAGGATAAACAGCAGCATCACACACACTCAAGTGGAGCTCTGATAGCTGTCAGTATGAATCTGCCTCCTTTACCAACTCTACACTATTCCAGTTTAACAACATACTATTACCTGGTGGCGCCCAGTGGAGGAAGCTGGAAGAATCTTCTGGGAGGGGGAGTGGGGATAAAGGATCAGAGGACGGCCATACCGAGGGCAGTTACGGGCCCTCTGAGGAGCTGCCACAGTGGCCAAGCTGTCGAGCCTCACCCACCCATGCAGACAGCCCTGCAACGACCATAGTCCAGCAACACCTCCGCCAGCCAGGGCAGCAACCACAGGCCTCCGGTCTCTGGGAGGGTGGGGGTTGGGGGTTGGCTGATCAAACTGGGGAAGTGTGGGGACAATCCAGTTTGAATCCAGTTTCTAGTTGTGTTTTTGATGGGGGGGCGGATCTGGGGCTGGGTGAGGCTGCATACCTGTGATGCATTGGGGAATCAAGGCTCACAGGATAAACATGTATTACATGTTTGACTGTCGAGCCTCCTGCTAAAGAATGCAATGGGGATGCCAAGTGAAAGTCATGTTGTTTAGTTTGTTTTGTTTAATGTTCACAATGATGACTGCTAGATGAAAGTTGTGTGACGGCTATGTATATGCTAGGGAATGCTACCTAAATGTGAGGTCAACACAGGGTGAATGGTTAGTGGAAGATAGGTGAGAGCTATTTGAGTGCTGTGTGAATCAAATGAATGCTTGTGAAAGCTAGGTGACTGCTTAATTAATATGTGAATGCTAGGTTGATGAGAGGTCGCTGCTGTAGCGGGCGCTGTATAGATACAATTGCTGCCCACTGCTCCCAATATTAGGAGGAATTAGAAATGGAGAAACTAATCACTATGTGACAGCTACCTGAGAGCTCTCTCCTAAATGCTGTATGCATGTTAGGCTACATGGATGGAATCCTATAAGAACGCTTGACAATTGCTGTATGACCGCTAGGTGACTACTATATGAATGTGACATGAATGCTAGATGATTGCTATGTGAACTACATAAAATAATTGCTATGTGAGGCTACATCAAAGTTATGTGAAGGCTAGTTGACTGCTAAAGTAACAATTGGTGAATGCTAGCCGAACGCTACGTGTATGCTTGGTAATTGCTATGTGAGCGTTGGGTGAGAAGAGAGGGGGAATGGGGGGGGGGGGGGTGGAGACGAAGGCTTCAACAAAGCACAAAGCTTCTCATTAGCCACCAGGCGAAGAGGACACAATGTGGGGAACATCAATAAACATGGGCCCTGAAAGAGAGCTGGCCACAAAGAACTAATGACATTTCTCTCCCACCTTGGCCCAACGAAGGAGCAAGGAGACCGGGCCAAGCTGCTTTCATCTGCAACCAGGGGTAAAGAAAGGAAGCAACACTTAGCCTAATTACGTTCCCTCATATACACGACTATGAACCAAACCAAGGGAGAAGAAACAATCGCCATCTTAAATACGCACCCTGTCAACCCTGCTTGTTTGAAAAGGGCAGTGCAAACTTTGTTAAAAAGAAACAGTGAACATACAACCACCGGCATGTACCCTCCCTTGGCAGCAGCAATTTCGAGGAATGAAAACTGTTAATTGTTACGCGGTTTGCCCTGCTAGATGTTAATTGCTTTTGGGTATTGAATGGACTGGGTGGCGTTACACTGCCTAGACGGACCAAGATGTGTCCCTCGCTGTCCTCAAAGACCACAGTCTGTCGGGCCTCCGCAAACGCTGTGCTTTTTGTTAGCCGTTCCGGGCGACAATACGTCTTTTAGCTAAACTGCAGTGGAAAGAGTGCAGGATTCAGCAACATCAACATTAATAAGAGCATGCCAGATGGCCTTGTCAGTTGATTAAGAGGCTGTCCAAGAGTCTCCTGCTGCTGATTTCATCCGGGTGTTTCATCTGATGCATCAGCAATAGGGTTGGGTATCAAACTCATTACTTTTAAGGGGAACCATCGAATTGTGTCGGCGCTACAGAGTTCCAAATGTTAAATCTCATCTGCGTGAGAGAGTAGGCTGGAGTCAGAGAGGTGAGAGAGAGTGAGTAGAGTACTGCATTTAAAAACAACTGGGAACTCAGAAGTTTCAACTCTGAAGTTCTGTTCAGTTCTGAAATAAAACTTGCATTTCTGACCCGTCATTGGACAACCCTTCAATTAATTTTCAAGAAGTCAGAGCTGGTTCTGTCTTCTGTAGTTCTGAGTTGTCTTGAACACACGTCACCCCTGCAAACAGGGGTGAGCACAGGCGTTTAAGAAGCAATTGAAGAAGAAGAACCGGTGCAATGTTACCGACTGTGCACTTGAAATAATGGTTGATCAAATTGACAGAAGAAACCGTGTATTATTATTTTATCTCTAGCATTCTAGCAACAAAATGAATAGCAAAACAAGTAACCCCAGCAGTGAAGGCTGTTAGTTCTGAGCTACGAACCCTGGAGCAGATAAAAGAAAAGTGGAATTCCAGCATGAGGCCAAGAAGCGCATTACTGCACACAGCCTTAGTGTGGGAGAAAGGTTGTTAACCAACTCACGGACCAGTAATCATAGTGAAGGTTTGGGTTATACATTTGGCCCCTGGTCAAACACGGTGGAGGTTAGCATAGCATTTTAACAAGCGGCGCTAGCCAACATGCTGTCTCAAATTCCTTACCGACATGCTGTTCAGTACGCTGTTGGCTTTGTGATAATTTTTTGTATGTCCTAAACCGTAGTATGAAACCAATCGCACGTGAATTGCATACAATTTATGGTGAAATAGTACAGTATTGGACAGTGAATGACCTAGACATACACACATGCATGCATTCACACAGGCACACACACACACACACACTTACACACACACACACACACACACACACACACACACACCACACACACACACACACACACACACACACACACACACACACACACACACACACACACAGTCCAATATTTGGACAAATTGTACTTTAATGCTTAGGCAATATTGTTGTGGAACCTTCATGCCAATAAAGCTCTTTGAACTTAGAATTTGACCATGGCAGCTCTGGCATGACATCAATTTAAGTAGTGTAATATATATATTTCATTTAATATACACTAATGTTGTTATTGTTATCATCAACTCTTGGCCAGCGAGTCACGTACACCCTGTCCCAGGGAGTCCCTCGCTGCTCCCACTCCGACTGTGCATCCTTCCTGGAGACACACGGTGACTGACTGTAACTGGCTGGAGGTGGGAGGGACAGGCTGGAGGTGGGAGGGACAGGCTGGAGGAGGGAGGGACAGGCTGGAGGTGGGAGGGACAGGCTGGAGGAGGGAGGGACAGGCTGGAGGTGGGAGGGACAGGCTGGAGGTGGGAGGGACAGGCTGGAGGTGGGAG
>CM051008.1:3621257-3666257 GCA_027704905.1 Muraenolepis orangiensis | reverse complement strand
CACACACACACACACACACACACACACACACACACACACACACACACACACACACACACACACACACACACACACACACACACACACACACACACTCCAACACGGCTACCTCCAGCTGTAGCTTCAGATAGAAGAATGACCGGAGGATTCTATATTTTTTGGACGCTCCGGGAAATGTTTTGCTATCTCTCTGTTGCACTGATCGCTGTGCACCACCTAAATATTTGTTTTCCTTAAAGCTACCCCAGGGCTACAAGGTTAAAAAAAGGACACGCTAAGCAAGCCATGCTACGTGAGCATTTCATGGGTCTTTTTGTAACAAAGTGCTCAGAGTCTCCGTAGATCGGAACGCAGGGTGGTAGGGTGGTACTGAACAGCAATCGATCGGTGTTTTCCTCTCATCGGTGATGGTGTTTTTCAGAGGAATCCAAAGGCAGGAGGATCAAGATGTCTTCACATGGTGAATCTGTGGTGAACACCGCTAGAGTCCATTCTTGAATCTTAGAAGCCTGTCGGTGGTTGAGTGTGTGTATGAATGGGTGAATGTGAGGCATGACTTTGGATAAAAGCGCGATATAAAAGCATCCATTACCATTACCTCACTGATCACAAGCATAATGACTACGTGATTATCTATGTAATATTAGTTACAATAGTAACGAATGTAACAGTGACAGTACAATGTAATGCTACCCTGGATTCCGCTTGAAAGTGCGCTACTTTCACATCTTCGGACTAAAAGCCAAGACAATGAAACATGTATTAGCATAGATCGTTTTCTTTTCTCTTTTTTGTCTTTCTCTTGTGCAATAAATGTCTCAAGTCTGCCGTCATTTGTGAGACGTGTGTGGTTCTGTTGGCCTGCTGATGCCTCTCCTTCTCATTTCTCTCTTATTGCCCGAGAACCCCGTCGCTGCGCCTTCAAATAAATCTCCCCTTTTTTCGTGCCATCATCATTTTTCACTCTTCAGTTCAATTATAATACTATAAGAACTTCTCCCCGGCTCTTGTCACCCTGAAACGAGGGAATGTATCGTCATCCTCCTCCTAGGATTTTAGGCTATCAACTTTTTATGGAGCATTTGTAACATGGATTTGTGTTTTGGATTTTGCCAGGAGGTCCTGGCTTATGGATTGTCTTCATCAAGTTTGTCGTATCATCAAGTCGGAAAAATACTAGTTCATCTCTTTGTATTTTATACTTGCTGGACGAAGGCAGTGGTGGAAATGAGTATATGTTATATTTTAGAGCAAATGCAAGTCCCCTGAGAAGTATGGAAAATAAAATGAACAGATGCTGGTACTTTGATTTGTTAAGAAGGAATAGCATGCATGTATCCAATCCAAGGGCGGGATAGTCTAGTGGTTAGGGTGTTTGACTCCAAGGTTCTGGGTTCGATCACCAATGTCTAATGTATACCTGTAGGCAGGTAGTCTACCTGTAGGCTTTTTGTGACACTTCAGTTATCCAAAGGAAACATTTCTGGAGTTTGTGAATACAGGAAAGCTGTAGAGACAACATGACCTTATTTAACAAGAATATTTGCTACAACCTTTACTACCTGTAAGTATGTGTGACAACTCAACCTACTTTGACAACAGTTAATGCTAAAACAGACGTTTGAACTTTTTTTTAAAGTCCTCCTGCTCTCTCGCTCAACCCGAACCCTCCGTCGATTCACTCCACAAACACACACAATGGATTATGTGCGTCTCCTGTCTCGTTAAAATTCTGGCAAGCCACCTGCTGCATTTTGACACATCCTCATCCATAAAAAGCAGCCATGAAATTAGCATGGAGCTTCATGTCCCCGTGCTGTGGGAAGAACATGAATATTTAACCTGTCAAGACCATCCACAACCATGTCTTATTATCCCCAATAAGTTAGTTATATTCATGAAGTTAAAGTTATATTCATGAAGTTAAAGTTAGTTATCTCTATTGGGGTTAGAATTAGTTATATCAATGAGGGTTGGTTATCTCTATAACGGTTAGTTAACTCTGTAAAGTTAGGGTAAGTTGTCTTGATAAGGGTCAGTTATGTCTGTGAAATTAGGGTTTGTTATCTTGGTAAGGGTTAGTTATCTATGTAAAGTTAGGGTTTGTTATCTTGGTAAGGGTTAGTTATCTATGTAAAGTTAGGGTTAGTTATCTTGGTAAGGGTTAGTTATCTATGTCAAGTTGGGGTTAGTTATATTGGTAAGGGTTAGTTATCTCTGTAAAATGAAGGGTTAGTTATCTTGGTAAAGGTTAGTTATCAGTGTCAAATTCGGGTTTGTTATCTTGATAAGGGTTAGTTATCTCTGTAAAGTTAAGGGTTAGTAATCTTGATATGGGCTAGTTATCTCAATAGGAGTCAGTTATCCCTCAAGTTAACCTCAAAACGTTTTCTCTGTAATCGAAGGTCGTCCTCCGCACACCATAAAACTTCCAATCAGAGGATAATTTTTTAACGGGGAAGAAACAGAGCGATAAGGAGACTAAAGGAAGAGTTATTTGGGCAGCCGGTCACCATGGTCACGAGTCAGGACAGTAAAGAAAGCTTTTGTCAACACGGCGGTGCGATCCATAAGCCGCTGCTCGTCCTCGGATGGTAATTACAACGCCATCAAAGCATGCGTGCGCCGTCGCCAGGCGGCCAGCCCTGACGACACATAAAGACACGCTGAGCACCGTCGAGTCTGAGAGGATTATGAGCTCAAATCAATGGTAGGTTGTTAAAATTCACAGGGGACACACACACACACACACAAACACACATAAAACACACACACACACACACACACACACACACACACACAAACACACACACACCGCTCGGCCTCCTACTTCAGGCTCCCCCTAATTGGAAGGGAAGGAGGCTTTAATCCTGCGTCTCATGGCGTGAGGTCTCGGCTATGACCACAGCGCTGACGGAAGAAGTAGCGAGGAGCGCCGAGGAGCGCGAGGAGCGCCGAGGAGTGCCGAGGAGCGACGAGGAGCGCCGAGGAGCGCCGAGGAGTGACGAGGAGTGACGAGGAGCGCCGAGGAGTGACGAGGAGTGCGAGGAGCGCGAGGAGTGACGAGGAGTGACGAGGAGTGACGAGGAGTGACGAGGAGTGACGAGGAGCGCCGAGGAGCGCCGAGGAGTGACGAGGAGCGCCGAGGAGTGACGAGGAGAAGCAGAAGTAAGGTGGGCGTTGGAAGGGGGAAGAGGATGAGGATGGGGGGCGGGATGAGAAAAAGGAGGATGAGGAGGAGGAGGAGGAGGGAGTGTTACATCACACCACCCTGCAAAACGGCTTCCTTGTTGTCCTCATTCAGGCCCAGCCCTTCCGGTGAAGACGGTAGTGTAAAACAAACAGCCAGCCACCGAGCAGGTAGGGTCCCAGGTCGACGCACAGCATCCATCTCTTATGGCACGCTGAACAAGCGCTAATTAGCTCCACTGGCGCCGCCGTGTATCTCAGCCCCCCGATCTGAAGGAGGCGTGGCCCGTGGAGAGCCCACGTAGCCACCAGATAACCTGGAGCTCCACCCCACAATCCATCAGCTCTCTGCCCAGCCTTGCCTTCATCTAGCCAGAGAGAAGGAGGGGAGAGAGTAGCAAAAGAGTGGTGAAAGAGAGATTGAGATAGAGATTATAGAAAGAAAGAGATAGGGGCGAGAGAGAGAGAGAGAGAGAGAGAGAGAGAGAGAGAGAGAGAGAGAGAGAGAGAGAGAGAGAGAGAGAGAGAGAGAGAGAGAGAGAGAGAGAGAGAGAGAGAGAGAGAGAGAGAGAGAGAGATAAGTTGAGAAATGATGGACTCGGGAGAGAGATGTGCAGTGAGATAAAGACGGATAGTGACTCTATAGAGAGAAAGGGAAAGAGGAGGTGAATGACTAGAGAACGACAGAGAGAGTGAGAGTGAGAGAGAGAGAGAGAGAGAGAGAGTGAGAGTGAGAGTGAGAGTGAGAGAGAGAGAGAGAGAGAGAGAGAGAGAGAGAGAGAGAGAGAGAGAGAGAGAGAGATTATGATACATAAAAGGGGATATGGACAGACAGTGAGAGTGGAAATTATAGTGAAATGCAAAGTGACCAAAGAAAAGATGGGGTGGGGAAAGGGGGGAAATACTGTAGACGGACGACTTGATGTCATCCCACAACAGGAAGGAGGAGAGGAGGAGGAGCAGACTGTCCTAAATTAACCTACTTTAAGTTATTCTTATCTGGGTTTTTTGCAATGTCACTAACTCTCACTCACCTTGTGTTGCTACAACAACAACCTTTCCCACATTCTACATTCTGGTCTTTTCCTGACCTGCCCGTTTGGACCACGCTAGCCTGTTTTCCGGATCTCAGATTCCCTGCCTGCAAGCTTTGTTTGGATTTGTCTGCCTGCATGACGGAGCTCCTGGTTTTGACCGAGCCTTTTTACTAAGTGAACTGGACTTTCATTGCAATTCTGTCCACCTCCTTGTCCGGCTTTTGGGTTCAAGCATGCTAGTACCAGTGCACTTTACAGCAGACATGAGGAGGAGGAGGAGGAGGTGGAGGAGGAGGAGGAGGAGGAGGAGGAGGAGGAGGAGGAGGAGGAGGTGGAGGAGGAGGAGGAGGAGGAGGAGGAGGAGGAGGAGGAGGAGGGGAAGGAGGAGGAGGAGGAGGAGGAGGAGGAGGAGGTGGAGGAGGAGGAGGAGGAGGAGGAGGAGGAGGAGGAGGGGAAGGAGGAGGAGGAGGAGGAGGAGGAGGAGGAGGAGGAGGAGGAGGAGGAGGAGGAGGAGGGGAAGGAGGAGGAGGAGGAGGAGGAGGAGGAGGAGAGGGGAACAATCATGAGGAGACAAAGCAGAGGAGAAGACCAGGATCAAGAGAGAAAGAGACAAGGAGAAAAGTCTGGGGGAAGAATGAAGATATCAGGAGTATAGGAAAAGAGGAAGGAGGAAGGATGGAAGGATAAACACACAATATGCTCTTTCTACTCCTGCTGCTCCTAGCTCTCTCTTCCCTCCATGACATCATTAACATCTTCATGTCATACCATGAGAAATATTCAGATTACAATCTGATTAACATTTAGATGACATTTAAAAGTAATTAATAACAAAATACAGATTGTTTCCTACCCTTTCCATATTCATGATCTCTTCATGTGTTTATGTAACCATCCTTGTATCCAGCCATTATAGTATATTATAGCACTATTAAAAATGAGAATATATATATATTTTTTATATTTTCCGTATATACTGTACGTTATTTGCTTTTTTGTTCCATCTCGGACAGTTTATCACACCCATATTTCTCCTTGGAGATGAGATCCTAATCTCATCTCCTTTCATATTTTGGGTATCTTTAACGTCTCCATGCAAACTAGCGTTGCCATGGAAACACGTCCAGGCATATAAAGGCTGAATTTTATAGCGGCGCTGCAATATCTCTCACTGTTGCAGTGTAGATTGTTCGTGATTTCTGTTCTACTGGCACTTCCAGAAGCTTTTTAATGTGTTGCCTAAAGAACTCTGAACTGAAGAGCCTCAAATTACAAAAATGATTCATTGATTCCGACAGCCATTCTGCTGACGTGATATCGGGTGGAGTTCGGGTCCTGCAGCTATGCTACAGTTTGGTATCCGGAGCGGCTGGGGAGTTTTCGGGAAAACTCAGTACTGCAGCATTTAGATTTGCTGTTGTATTGATTGAAGGCTGGTATTTTTCTCTGCCTCACATACTCGCAAGTAGCTTTGGGCCGAAAGAGCCCAAAGCCCGCTAACGGAATTCATGTCAAAGTAATTATTCCATCAGAACAAACAATTGCCGTCAGCCCACGGAAAAGTATATTGTCGACGTCACGGACATTACCACCGCGAGATAAGTAAACAGACCTGAGGGCCTTGTAGGGGCTTTAAACGGTGAGCCACAGAGCCAAAGAGGGAACAGAAGGAGAAGGGAGGTGTGGAGGCCTCTCTTTCATGTTCAGAGAAGAGATCCCGTGAGCTCAAGGCTGCTAATACCTGTCTAGATTGACACGCTAACACCTTAGCTTCCTGAATAAAGATAAACTCCCTCCTGGACTAAAACCTGGGGGGAAAGGGAGGGGTGGGGGGGGGGGGGGGGGGGGGTGGGGGGGGAAGAACCTTCAAACTTCATTCTTATTCATATTCTCACTTTTCTTTGTGTTCCCGTTTGTTTAGTCATTGATTTCCAGAGCGCTCGAGGGGAGACCCTCTCAGAGTTCAGCCTCTTTGCAACCCGGTCGTCATAGTAACCTCGTACCCGCTGCACTGTGCCCCCCCCCCGCCCCCGCCCCCCCCCCCCCCCCCCCCCCCCCCCCCCCCCACCTCCCCCCTCACTTTGACGGCTAATTCCTTTCCTTTTCAGTCACAATCCACAGGACACTACAGGTGATTAATGAAGCTTCCAGCGTTAGCAGCGGGCGAGGCCGGCGGGATAATGGTTTACATCCCCGGCGCTCCCTGTGGGACTTCAACTGTTTTCATGACTGAAAAAACACCAATGATGAAGGAAAGTATTCTGTGGTGCTTCAGTTATAACACACAAATGTTTGGCGTAATCAATCATTTTAAAAACAACAACCCCGGGTCTATAGAACGATAGACACCCTGGCTTTCGCTGGATTATAATAGTTTACAGAAATGTGGACAAACATTGTATTGGCCAGCATGCAAGGAGGAAAATTGCTTCTCATTTTCTACATACACATCTTTAGTTGTATTTTGTGTTTGTGTAAGTTAAATATACTGTGTATATAGCAGTATATATTGCAGTGCCACCCTTTATCTTTAGACGCAGGACAAGGATTTGGGGTTTGGGGTTTCAGTGTCACAACGCTGGTTCACTTTGTTACCAGGGTACCATGGTAACTAACACTGCACACCCGGAGCAGGTTATATTCCAGATAACGGATCAACACAAATAAATGGCGTCACCATTCTAAGAAGATTCTGTGGACCTCGAGTGGTGCGAGAATATAGAGAGTGTCTCTTAGAGTAAGAGAGAGCTAGAGACCGATATAACCCTGACTGGTATCTCTGTGAAAGATTCTTAGCGGCGGGGAAAGGCTTATCTTTGTCAGCTTATTGAGCCGTAGCCTATGTTGCCAGTGCGACACGTCGAAGGTTGACTGACTGGTTTGAATTATGTTTTTATATTTGTTCTTGTTTTGCTCCCAAGACCGTTAAACACTGCCAGGGTTGCAGCTGAAAGTACAAGGCAAAAAAAGTAAATCTAAGCAACACATTAATTAAATGGAATACAGAATTGTAATTATAGCCATATATACTTGTGCATTAATGATGGGGCAGTGATATTGATAAGCCTATTAACTGACGCATACACACAATCTGACATTCTTTCCCTCCCAGCTTTCCTTTGACAGCAGCAGCTGTGTGGCTTTTAGCCTGGATTTTTTTAATTATTCATATTTGTTAAATATTATAGTTTGCCCATCTTGGGTAATATCTGCAGCTTTGGAAGACTTATTACATAATATTACGATAGTCCATGATGCAAACACCCTTGCAACAAGGCCCTGCAATGAGAACGCGCTCTTGGAAACCACCGTCATGGTATCCACCGTCGTGACAGCGTTTAATAGGTTATTACAGTTAGGCTTAGCGAGGCTGGCTAACAACGATATTTGGAGCTTGTAGTACAGGCCTCTGGAGTTGGTGGCTTGCCCCAACTGCACTCATTTTTTTTACTGTTTGAACCACTCTCATGTTCTTCATTACGGCCCGTCTCTTGGGTTAATTAACCACCTCCTCAAACGTAAAATAACCGTCATATATCCGATAGGACTCATTGGGCACAAGACGGCTGTTGTCACATAAGACCTCTGACAAGGCTCCGGCGTAGCGGGGAAAGACAACGCTGGAAGTCAGTCACTGACGGGGCGGGGACTGTGGTTCATATAGCTCTCAAGACTTTCTCAGTTCATATCTTTGAGTTGATAAATACAACGTTTCCAAGGCTACACAGAAGCTATGACTCACCTCTGTGGTCTCATATCAAACCATCTAGACCAATACATATGGAAGGACTTTTCCCGCACTTGATATTTTTAAGTAGCTACACTCATTTAGACTGTAGGCTTTTGTGGTTCTCAGCCTCACTTGTAAAGTTACTTTGGATAAAAGGCATCTGCTCGGTGACATGATAGCAAGAGGAACCATGTGATCAACCACACCGTTAGGGTTGCAGTGGTGCTGCTGTCTGTGTTGAGTTTTCAAACCAGTAAACTGTACTTTGGGGTCGTTCTGGCTGTCTCAGCTCGTGATCCATGTTCATGGCCTTTTAGATTTCATAATCCACTAAACTCCCAGGTTGAGAATGTGGCTCGGAGCCAGTATACAAAAGGGGACCACCGTCAAGAAAACCGTTAGTATTTCTCTTCCTTTGTCCGAGTTGTCAATGTCAGTGAGATTGCCACAGGGCTAAAGATCAAGCAGTCCATTATCTCAATTGGAGGACCTATTGGGCACAGGACTATTTTTTAACAATAATAAACCTGCAATTTGCCAGCAAGCCGATATTAAATCAAATTTGAGCATTAGGGAGCGAGTGAGAGCACCAAGGCAGAACACAGTAAAAGTCAAACTGCCCGTGTAATCACCTTATTGACTGATCTGTCTGATCTCCAAATACCAGCATTTACAGCATCAAGGGGGGGGGGGGGGGTTACCCCCACAACCACACTTCTTCTCACTCATAAATACACCAAGAGTGTTTACTTTAAAACAGCATGAGACCCATGTATAATCGGCCTTCAAATTGTATCGTTCTACTTCTAATTACATAATCGTTGTTTGAGTTGTATAATTTGATCCGAGTCTGAAACACACAACAAAGTCAGAAGAAAGCAAACGCCTCATCATAACAAGGCAGTCGCTCAGGGGGGGTAGAATGGGCTGTCTCGTTTCATCCCCTGGCCCCCCCCCCCGAGCCATGTGTCACCTAGACTCACTGCTCCCGACGAGCTGGTTGTCTCCTTGCATGGCTGACACCGTCGTCAATGTGATAGAATGGGTGAATGTGTTGTAATGTGCAATGATTGTGATGTGCTTTGGGTTAAAGTGCTATATAACTGCGGTCCGTTTTACCAATTCTAAGCCAAGCTGTGGCAGAAACTGATGCTGGTTAAATGTAACTGCCTTAACTCGTGGGTTGTTCTCCTTTTCTGCCTGATTCAATGTATATTGTGTGTTATTAGCTTTTTCGTCTCTGGTGTTGTACGTTTACTGTATGTTTTTAACCAGCACGTCAGGAGCAGTTAGGGTGAGGGTGTCTTGCTCAAGGACACCTTGACAGTTTTTTTTATTGCTAGGAGGAGCCGGGGATGGAACCAGCATGTGAGGCGACCGTTCTACCTCCTGAGCTATCCTGCTGCTTAAACTACTCTTGTGGTTTTCCCGCTGGAAGCGGAGGATCAGGACTATCTACCACCCAGGTGAGGAGGCTCAGAACGTCCCTTGCGTCAGAGGCCCCCTCGGAGCCATTCGTCAAAGCAATGTCTGGGGTTTGGATTACTTCTGTGTGATAGACTGGGTGGGGCGGGAGGGGGGGGGGGGGGGGGGCGGGGCGGGGCGGTGAACAGGAAGTCTTATTTATGGCAACCATTTCACAAGCAATTAGTCGAGGCATGGGGGACACATGGCGTGCCGCTCCCAACGTCCGATTTCCCCATGTAATGGACGGATCGCGATTAGCGCTGGAAAAACACTGGGTGGTGTAAACAATGTTTTTCATTGCTAATAACCCCATTGCCCATTAGCGGCACCATTAGTAGCCGCGCGCCATATTCCCCGAAATTAAAAACAATATGGGTGATTAGCAATAATGGGACCGCGGTGTCACAAACTGATATATATGTATGGTTTTTTATCGTGTCATTCGCTTTGTCACTTGGATCGGACTGGTCGTTTTGACCTTTCAGGAGGGTTTTTTAATTTCCCGTCGTTCATAAAAGCGGCGCCTGGTGAAGTACTCAAAGAAAGTGTTTTAATCACACAGAGCCTGGGATTCCCAACTTGTGAGGACATGTTTACCCCGTAGGCTAGCTTTGCATTAGTGACCCTGTGTGACATTCACTCTCTTTATCCATTCATTTTATTAGCCAAATAAAATTATCGGAAATTCCTGGGTAGTTACAACTCAATTTCGGACTTACGGGCTTGGACCTCCTATCGGAAGTCTATATCTTTCTTATTCAAATATGTATATGGAAATATGACAATATGTCCTTTTTGTCATATATGTCCAACGGGAGGAGCAGCCGTTCTACTTAGGATATAAATATGCCTATGTACCCTAGCACGCTAAGTACCTACAAAAGCTAAGGCTGCCAACATGCTGAGTACCCTAGTACCCTGCTAGGGTCGAGAGGCCGAGAACCATACCAAGGCAAGTACCCTAGTATGCCAACCTAAAAAGCTAAGAATCCTTAGGATTCAAGATTCAAGATTTGTATTTACCAAATGCAACAAGTACAATGGAATGCTTACTCCCCATTCCCGCAGTATGAATTCTCTAAAACACTTACTAATACTGTACACAATACAAATAATAAAAAGAACAATAAGATAACAATAAAGTGACTGATGGATGATATGAACATGTTTTGAATTGTGCAAAAAGCATTTAAAAAGCATTTTAAAGTGCCAGTAGTGCAGCAGCATCATGAATACAGTACAGTACAGAACAGTGCAGTGACTGTAATGATTCTAGAAAGTCGAGCAAACGTATGATAGTGTATGATAGTGTAATGTAATATGGAATACAATGTTATGATAGTGGCAGCACTCCTTTAAGTTCAGTATGTGCACTGCCTGTGGATAAAAACAGTCCTTGAACCTGGTAGTTCTTGTAAGGATGCTGCAGAAACGGCGACGGGACCATAGGGGGGAGAAGAGCTGGTGCCCAGGGTGGTTGCGGTCTTTTGTAATGGAGATAGCCTTATTCCGACATCTGGTCCTAAAGATCTTCTCAATGCATGGAAGTGCACACCCAATGATATTTTCCTTCGTCCTCACGACTCTCTGGATGGCTTTCTTGTCCTGTTCAGTGGTGTTGCCGTACCACACGGTGACGCCACTCGTCAGGACGCTCTCTACGGGGCCACGGGAGAAGATCACCAGCCACTGTCATATGCTAGGACTGTACTAGAATATGACCATATGCTAGGACTGTACTAGAATATGACCATATGCTAGGACTGTACTAGAATATGACCATATGCTAGGACTGTACTAGAATATGACCATATGCTAGGACTGTACTAGAATATGACCATATGCTAGGAATGTACTAGCATATGACCATATGCTAGGACTGTACTAGCATATGACCATATGCTAGGAATGTACTAGCATATGACCATATGCTAGGACTGTACTAGAATATGACCATATGCTAGGAATGTACTAGCATATGACCATATGCTAGGACTGTACTAGAATATGACCATATGCTAGGAATGTACTAGCATATGACCATATGCTAGGACTGTACTAGAATATGAGCATATGCTAGGACTGTACTAGCATATGACCATATGCTAGGACTGTACTAGCATATGACCATATGCTAGGACTGTACTAGAATATGACCATATGCTAGGACTGTACTAGAATATGACCATATGCTAGGAATGTACTAGCATATGACCATATGCTAGGAATGTACTAGCATATGACCATATGCTAGGACTGTACTAGAATATAACCATATGCTAGGAATGTACTAGCATATGACCATATGCTAGGATGTACTAGCATATGACCATATGCTAGGACTGTACTAGAATATGACCATATGCTAGGAATGTACTAGCATATGCCATATGCTAGGACTGTACTAGATATGACCATATGCTAGGACTGTACTAGAATATGACCATATGCTAGGAATGTACTAGCATATGACCATATGCTAGGACTGTACTAGAATATGAGCATATGCTAGGACTGTACTAGCATATGACCATATGCTAGGACTGTACTAGCATATGACCATATGCTAGGACTGTACTAGCATATGGTAAATACAAACCCTGAATCTTGAATGGTGGTTCATGTGTGTTTGGGTAGTGCACACTACCTTTCATGATGCATTGTGGGGATACATTGAGTGCCCTATATATAACTATGTATAACAATTCTTACTTAACATTTGGACAGCACTACAAAATGGCGACCGCACTATGTAGTGCACTATGTAGGGAGTAGGGAGTGACTTAGAACACAGCCTCAGATTCTCAGTAGCTGAAATGGCTTATCTTTGACAGTTTATTGATTGAATGTTGGCAGCACGACACATCAAAGTTTGAATTATGTTTTCATATTGTTTCATATTGTTTGCTCCCAAGAACACTGCCGGGGTTGCAGCTGGAAGTTTAAGGCTAAAATTGCCTTCCATGCCATGCCAATAAAGCTAACATACAATACAGCTAAACGACACATTCATTCAAAGGAATACACGATTGTAATTATAGCCAGATCTTGTCGTGCCATAATAATGGGGCAGTGATATTGATAAGCCTATAAACTGATGCATTCACACAGCCAGTCATTTTGGCCAGCGTTCCTCCCTGCCTTTGGCAACATCAACTGTGTTGTATTTAGCTTATTATTATATTGATTATACTGATTATATTTCTTCATATTTGTTTAATGTTATAGTGTGGAGTGTGTGTGGTTGGTGGCTGGTTTGAGCAAACTAACCTGGCCTGAGTCAGACTGATTAGACTCTGGGGCTGCTGGGTGAGGCTGCACACCTGTGGGTCCTTGGTAATCAAGGCCCACAGGTTAAACCAGACCATCACCACACACACACACACACACACACACACACACACACACACACACTAAGGAAGAGCGCAGACATGTCGGCTATGCTTGTCCGACAACAAACTCCTCATCATCCACCTGTGTCTTTGTAGTCAGGGGCTCAAAGAAGCCAGTACAATGGCAGGTAGCAGCATTGACTGCTCCATACAGTTTGCCCGTCTTGGGTAATAAATACAGCTTTGATAGACTTGTCCATGTTAGGTCACATGGTGCAAACACTGTCCATTTTTACGTAACCGTGCTCATGGCGGAGATCGGAAAAACCTGGGTTGACATAACCCCTGATGCGCGATTGCAGTTGTTAGGCATAGTGAAGCCCAGCTGGGGTACGTTGAGCCAATCCATTCCACTGGAACACAAACAAGGGTCGCAAACAATTGAACATGAGACTCCACAGTAGTTGTTGTTTTTCAGAAGTCATAGAAAAGCAGTGGCCATAGCGGAGGCTAAAAATCAATATGCCATACTCCACGTGCACACACACACACACACACACACACACACACACACACACACACACACACACACACACACACACACACACACTATTACAATACACTTTTCCTACACCCAAACAGACAAGTGGACACAGTAATCCCATCCTTTCCAGACGTCAACACTAATGTCTAGCCTCCGAAACAGTTGCTGTAGCCACAATAAACAGTGCAGTGCAGTATCAAGGGGGAGCTAGAAGGAGTTGCAGCTGTGGCAGTTCTGGTGGTTGTTGTTGGTGTTGTTGTTTGGGGGTGAGATTGGCCTCTATGGATATATTCAACTATCGGAGTCACCACAAAATGAAAACAGACATTTCCCACATTATTCATCAGTCGTATCACGGATTCCTCTGTTTAACAAAGTATACCAAAGGGTGTTTTTGCTTGGAAGAGCATCACATTACAGAGGTCAGATACAAGTTCAACCTATCTTTAGTGCCCTTTAGTAGAGGGGAAATTGGTTTGCTATGACAACGCATAAATTCAGACAGCCACAACAACAACAACAACAACAACAATACAATATAGACATAGTCCAGAGAGGAGATCAAATTACAGTGTGCAAAACAAAAGACAATATATCTCCCTGAAGCTCCGTGTTTTGGGTGTTATAATACCTTTCAAACCTTCCGGTCATCCCGTTGACAAATTAGACTTGTCTGTAATGGGATAGTTTTTCAGAGGATCATCAAATGAGCTATAAGCTATAAGCTATTATATATATATATATATATATAAGTGGCGGCTGGTGGTTGTTAAAGTAGGGGAGGAAGGAAGGTGCCTCACTATACATTTTGACAGTGTATTAGTGGGTTATATTAGCAGACAAGCTAAACAGAATTGAAACCGATTGTGATCTGAG
This sequence comes from Muraenolepis orangiensis, assembly GCA_027704905.1. NCBI lineage: Eukaryota > Metazoa > Chordata > Actinopteri > Gadiformes > Muraenolepididae > Muraenolepis > Muraenolepis orangiensis. The sequence goes on along the minus strand of CM051008.1, from coordinate 3,652,082 downwards.
TGGGAAGAAGCATTGTTTTGATGAAAAATAGCTATTTAGCGATTACTCTATTAGTGATGAAAATCTGAAAAATCTGAATAGAAGGCTAGTTCTACCAAACAAACCAAACGGAATTACAATTTAGTGAGACGTGGGAGAAGGGTTATTTGTGTAAAGTATATTTACCTGCATTTAATTAAAATAAGACTATCATATAGTAAAACCAGTTATGCACGTAAATCACGGACATATCTAATTGCCACCCAAAGAAACACCACCTTGTCACGGTCAGCAATGTTTTCTGTTTACGTTTGGCGTTGAGTTAAGACACTTAAAAGTTTTAAGTCTGAACTATTCAAGTCACGAGTTGTCTAGAACGCAGAATTAATGAATGACAAAAGATTGATCTTTGCATGATGACAACCCTCCCACCAAAACTCTGATTGGGTATTCACCAGGGCAGGGAGCTCTGCTGATTGGTTCACAGAGCCTCTGGCTAAGGGAGGACGGTCCTCCCTGACCGCCATACACACTCATGTTAAAAACCAGGACCCACCGGCCGCTCGGGTCCGGCAGTTTAATGATGGACTTCAATGGGGAGCTTGGGGAGGACGGTCCTCCCTGCAGTAATGTTTAATTGCGGTAGGGGGCGCTGTTGGTACTTTGACACAGGGACATGATTGTTGTGCCTTCAAAGTGGTAAAATATAAATATTATCAGTCATTTTCACACATTTCTGTTACATTTATGTGTATTTATTTTTCTCTTGCAAGTTAATTTTTCTCTGAAATTTTAGGGAGGATTGTCCTCCCTTTCCTCAATGGACGAGCCTTCTCTGATATATAGTATATATATATATACTCTGATATATATATATATTTACACTCTGATATATACATACTCTGATATATATATATACACTCTGATATATATATACTCTGATATATATATATACTGTATATAATTATAATATGACAAGAGAGACTCCCATGCCCCCACCCTTAATTGAATACAATGAAAAAAAGAAGGTCTTTCTACTGTCCTTTGTTATTTCAAAAGCATTGATAGATGCGTCTTCCATTGTGCACATGACCACCTTTCACACGGCCCATACATGCGCTCAGGTATTCACGATCCCAATTGCTGAATGAGAAAAGAGCGTAAAGCACATGGAGACTCAAGCTGCCTTTCAATTTGTTTAATAGCTTTGGTTTTAAAACCGGTCGACAGTTCCACAGACGATGGACGATTTAGCTTCTGCTTTAGAAAATCACTTCTCCCCTCGAATTCCTCCTCCTCTCGTCGTTCATGACGACTCGGCCTAATTCCACTTTGTCTTCCCACACGCCTCAAAGTGATGCGGCCTCGTCTCCTAAACCATGCCCGACATCCACACGCTCGTTCATTAAGCAGCTAAAATCCGCCTAGATCAATTAGGTCCCTAACATGGATGTGCACTGTAGGACACATGCAAGAGGAGGAAGAGGAGGCAGAAGAAGAGTGAATAATGACAAATTGTACTGAGTAACTGTTCAACTTGAACTTGAGTTGATTGATCATATGTACAGACAAGATGAGAAGTTGTGTTTTCAGTGTGCAACAGAAGAAAGATGAAGACATGCTTTTGAAATAATAAAGTGTACTTTATATAAAGTGTATAAAGCACCCGAAACACACCTCAAAGTAGCCTACGTTCAACAAACCCCAAAATACATAAGGGAATAGATAGCAGAAGGAAACTATCTCATAATACAGGTTCAGGTGAATGTGTTTCCATCCCAGGGGACACTCCGATCTGCGTGCTGTTTTAAGGGCCCTGAAAAAGAGTCCTCTGCTGTTTCTCAAAGGAGATAGCAGAAGGAATTGAATTTCCAATCATGCATCATGGGTCTGCGATGGCCCACGTCCCACGAGAGGGAGCTTGCGCCAGCCAACATCTCTCTAAACCTCTATAATGAATGGGCTTATTGTCTTGTTTATTTACCGCCTTGTTCCTTCCTTCTTTGTGTGTATGCTTCTTTCTGTTACTGCCGTGCTAGCCACTTTGTTAGTTGGTGTTTTACAGCTTGTGTTTGTCTCCTGTGATGAGGGTAGAGTAGAATTGACCATGATGTCACCTAACCATGACCTAACCATGACCTCACCTAACCATGACCTAACCATGACCTCACCTAACCATGACCTCACCTAACCATGACCTCACCTAACCATGACCTAATCATGACCTCACCTAACCATGACCTAATCATGACCTCACCTAACCATGACCTAACCATGACCTCACCTAACCATGACGTCATATTACCATGACCTCACCATGACCTCACCTAACCATGACCCCACCTAACCATGACCTAATCATGACCTCACCTAACCATGACGTCATATTACCATGACCTCACCATGACCTCACCTAACCATGACCTAGCATTACCTCACCTAACCATGATGTCATATTACCATGACCTCACCTAACCATGACCTAACCCTTACCTCACCCAACCATGATGTCACCTAACCATGTCCTCACCTAACCATGACCTTACCTAACCATGACCTAACCCTTACCTCACCCAACCATGATGTCACCTAACCATGACCTTACCTAACCATGACCTTACCATGACCTCACCTAACCATGATGTCACCTAACCATGACCTCACCTAACCATGATGTTACCTAACCATGACCTAACCATGATGTTACCTAACCATGACCTCACCTAACCATGACCTCACCTAACCATGACCTAGCATTACCTCACCTTACCATGTCACCTAACCATGACCTCACCTAACCATGACCTAACCCTTACCCCACCCAACCATGATGTCACCTAACCATGACCTTACCTAACCATGACCTAACCCTTACCTCATCCAACCATGATGTCACCTAACCATGTCCTCACCTAACCATGACCTTCCCTAACCATGACCTAACCCTTACCTCACCCAACCATGATGTCACCTAACCATGACGTTACCTAACCATGACCTTACCATGACCTCACCTAACCATGATGTCACCTAACCATGACCTCACCTAACCATGATGTTACCTAACCATGACCTAACCATGATGTTACCTAACCATGACCTCACCTAACCATGACCTCACCTAACCATGACCTAACCATGACCTCACCTAACCATGATGTTACCTAACCATGACCTAACCATGATGTTACCTAACCATGACCTCACCTAACCATGACCTAACCATGACCTCACCTAACCATGACAGAACCTAACCATTACGTCATCTCACCATGATTGCGCCTAACCATGACCTCACCATAATGTCACCTAACCATGATGCCACCTAACCATGACCTCACCTTACCATGACCAAACCATTATGTCACCTAACCATGATGTCACCTAACCATGACCTAACCATGATGTCACCTAACCATGACCTAACCATGATGTCACCTAACCATGACCTAACCATGACATCACCTAACCATGTCAACTAACCATGACCAACCATGACTTCACCTAACCATGACCTCCTTCACATAACCTAACTTTGTCATCTAACCATGATGTTACCTAACCATGACCTAACCATGATGTTGCCTAACCATGACCTAATCCTAACCATGATGTCACCTAACCATGACCTAACCATGATGTCACCTAACCATGACCTAACCATGACCTCACCTAACCATGTCAACTAACCATGACCTAACCAGACTCACCTGACCATGACCTCCCTTCACCATGACCTAACCATTATGTCATCTAACCATGATGTCACCTAACCATGACCCAACCATGATGTCACCTAACCATGACCTACACCTAACCATGTCACCTAACCATGTCACCTAACCATGTCACCTAACCATGTCACTAACCATGATGTCACCTAACCATGACCTACCTAACCATGACGTCACCTAACCATGCCTAACCATGACCTAACCAGACTCACCTAACATGACCTCCCTCACATGATCCTAACCATGACCTCACCTAACCATGATGTTACCTAACCATGACCTAACCATGATGTTACCTAACCATGACCTCACCTAACCATGACCTCACCTAACCATGACCTAACCATGACCTCACCTAACCATGACAGAACCTAACCATTACGTCACCTCACCATGATTGCGCCTAACCATGACCTCACCATAATGTCACCTAACCATGATGCCACCTAACCATGATGTCACCTAACCATGAGGTCAGCTAACCACAGCAGGACCTAAACACAACGTCACCTAACCATTATGTATTCAACATTCATGTGTAACATACGTAAGTACAATGGAATGATTACTCCCACACCCTAGTAACCACACCGTAGAGAGTGGTAGCAGCATCATAAATACAGTACAGTACAAATGCCACCAAATCATGATGTCACCTAGCCATGATGTAAGCAAACCACTAGGGAAACTCACCATGACCTAGCCATGATGGGAACCACCAGCGGCGGGACCTAACCATGACCTAGCATTAGCATATATACCCATGTAGTAACCCACCAACAATAAAAAACTGTGTAATGTTTGCAGTAGTTCAGTAATCATACCCACAATAAAAAAAACATTACAATGCTTTTAGCAGTTCGGCAATTACAGCTCCAATAAAAACATTACAATGCTTTTAATGCTTTAGTGTTTATAGCTACAATAACAATGCTACAAGATTCAGCAACAGATACATTAATTTTAATATCCCGCAACGAAAACCTCTTTGAGGGCTCTGATAACTATGGGAACACTCTCCTCTCCTATTCTCGTGTGAGGTAGGACTGTGCAGTAGATGGAAAAGGGTTGTTGGGTCTGATCCCGTTAAATTCAAAGCCTTTTTGAGAAAAGCTCATAAAGAACTTTGTACCACTCTCATTATCAAACATTCAAAAGCTTTTATTAGCAATTAACTCACAACTGGTTTTAAATATTTTAGCAAAAACGGATCAAATCTATACAATTTTAGCAAATACCAGTAGTTCAGTGAAGATAGTTTGAAAATAGGTTTGATCCTAGCTGTGAAAGCACAAGATCATCATCATCATCATCCCCATCACCACCATCATCATCATCATCATCCCATCACCACCATCATCATCATCATCATCATCACCACCACTACTATGATAACAGGGTCTCCCAACACGTCTTCGGAAATTGCTTTCAAAGTCATACAGACAACCTTTCCTTCTCAAATCTTACCCATGCCACACGTACACAGTCTTTCCAGTGGTAAACATACAGCGCACAACTCGCACACAATCAGCTCTCAGCAGGCACGCACAATCATCTCCCGAAGACAGGAGCTTGATGTAATTTAGGCGGGTTACTTCTGGATTCGTCAGACTTGGAAGCGGAGCCGCTTCGCAAGGTAGAAAGCGTGCCCAGTGTTTAGTGTCAACAGCTGTCTCAGTGAGCCGAACAGACGGGTTGGCAGGAAGGTAAAGTTAGTTCACAGTCTGGGGGGCGCCTCTCCGTACCTGGTGAGGAATCTGGTGTCTCTGGGGCTGGGGAGGGAGATAAGGAGAGGGCAGCGGTGGGGCCTGTGGAGTCCTTGGGAAAGCGAGGTGGTGTGATTAATGCTAACGTTAATCTCGGTCATCTGTCGTCAGCAGCAGCAGCAGAGGAGGGGCTTGGTGTTTTTTCCGGAGGTCCAAGGGCACGCTGGCGCAACGCCCGCTTGTCTGCATTCCAGCAGCGATCTGTAAATTCAATGTTCTGCGAAAAAAAAACCCCAAAACAATTCTACGAGAGCTTTATGACCATGTAGAAGGCTGTCAAGAAGTGTTCAACCCAGCTGGCCAAAAAACACCCAATCGCAGCATGTTTTGTAGCTACCAATTAGGATAATGATCTACAAAGCCATGTTATTGGTTGCCTTTCTCTGCCCAACTACACTGCTCTGCATGTGCACGATTGGACATTGTTTGGTGGGAGGGGCAGAGGTCCTTTCTAATTCTTGTCTGTCAGCGGAATGTCCTCTAAATCTTGTATACTGCTCTTTTAATGGCTATGAAATACATGTATTTTGGGTAGACTGTGTGCAGTACAACAAAAAGCAAATAGCAAATGACACAATACAAGAATAACAAGTAATGGAATAAAGTGCTTGACTAAATGAGAAAGGTTTTTAATTTGTTCACCAACAAAAAGGCGTCATACTGGTACCCTAAACTACGCTACGGTTTGCTATGCTACGCTATGTGGGCTATACTGCGAAAATCAGTTCCTGCAGCTGCGAAGCAGCCAGCGGTACAGCGTGCTGTGCTAATCGCTAGCGGCCTCCTGGTGTGGCTGTGCGGCGCACTGGGCGCTGCTAACATGATCAAGCTAATTGCTTCAGTGAAAACCTCCCTGACTTAATAAAGTCTGGAACAACACACAGAGGACGGATAAGAGACACCTGGAGAAGACTGGTGACGACCCCCACACACACCTCTTCAGATCGTTACGTTACACAATTAAAACTTTACCATTTTTAAACTGACCATTAAGATAAGATACAACTCAGTACTTCATTGCAACACCGGCCACGTTGAACTGGAGGTTCAGATTCAAATTCCAGCTGACTGCTTGCTTTGGGAACTTCAACAGAGGTTCAACACTATGGTTAAGCCATCAAAAGGGTGCTTACACTAGACACCACCCCAACAAACACAAACGCCCAGCTGTAGAATGTTGGCCAAAGCACACAACTTGGCGATTCGTCATGTTCACAGACAAAAATAAAAAAAAGTGATCCCACCAACATGGGTCCAACACACTGGGCCCTGTGTTTGCAGCTTGGTTGGTGTTTGCTTGCGTTGGTCCGGGCCAGTGTGCAAGCACCTTAAAGGGCAGTGAACTCCTGAAAGCAAGAGGGGACGAATAGGAGGGCAATCGGTGGTAAGGCAGACGTATAACGGTAGAAAACACAAGAAAACAAAAGCAATATCAAATATTGCCCAGCCAGCATACGACTGTACACAGTGTATAGACATCTGTACAGTATGTATATTGACCCGCCCCCACTAGTTAAGGGACTAGTTAAATGTGTGTTAGGCTAAAACCCATCCTTGGCTGATAACGACGCCAAGGAGAGCGGTGCCTATTGAGCATGGACTTGTTTTCATACTATTATGGTCTGTCAAAAGCAACAGAGGGCGTTACCCAGGTAACAAAATCCTCATTATTTCTAGCCAGCCCTGCACACACAGCGGCATCGGCGAATCAAAAAGTTGTTCTCTGCGGTGACTCTCTGAGTCTAAACTCGGCAAACTGCCCCCTAAAAGCTTGAAAAATAACATTATTATACGAGATGCTCAGTAATTATCTGTTTTTTTTTCAAGCACACTGTATTTTCTTTCCTGTAAAAACGCAAACAGTCTTACAGAAGATAAAGATGCACGGAAGATTGTTCATATTCACAAAAAAAACCTTGAGAAGTCATTGTGTTCAGTATTCATGTGTATGTATGTGTATCTGTGTGTGTATTTGTGTGTGTATGTGTGTGTGTGTGTGTGTGTGTGTGTGTATGTGTGTGTTTGTGTGTATGTGTGTCTGTGTGTATGTGTATGTGTATCTGTGTGGTGTGGTGTGGTTGGTGTGATTATAATTTTGGTTTATCAGTTATCCTTTAAGATATCCTTAAAATCAACTGTTCATTAATAGAAAATTTAATAGATAGATAGTTCAGTAATGGTTGCTAAGCACCAGTCTACAGAGGGGTGTGGATGGTGAGTGTTGCTAAGGGCCAGGCCCTACAATTATGGGTTTGTGATGGTTGCTAAGGGCTGTTGAATGATGTTGATGGTTGCTAAGGACCAGACTGTAGAGGGACAGTGATAGATGCTAAGGACCAGGTTGTAGAAAGACAGTGATGGTTGCTGAGGACTATAGAAGGATGTTGATGGTTGCTAGGGACCAGACTGTAGACATATGGTGACAGTTGCTCAGGGCTGTCTCCTCATGCATGTATGCATTTATATGTATATATGTGTGTGTTTAACAGATTATGTGTGTTCATGCACTGCTGTGTGCATTTGTGTGTGCATTTGTGTGTGTCCATCTGCATGTTTATATAAGACATAAGAGAATCAGAAAGAGTGTGAACAGAATAATCAGCAGGAGGAAGTGGGCTGCACGATAGTGCACGCTCTCGCACGCATCTCAGAGCGTGTCACAGAAACACCACGCGGGTGGCTGAATATTTACCATGTGCCACCGTGACAGACTCTATATAAGTTCTACCAGAAGCTAATGCTGGGAAAACACCACACAGAGGCGTGGGGGTACTGGTACTCAAGACCCAACAGAACCCCCCCCCCCCCTAAGAGGCCTGGAAGTACTGATACCTACCGAGCCCAAGCAGATATGTAACAAGTATTGTTCCATCCTCACAGAGAGGCGGCTGTCCACTAACCTTACTGTGCTATTTAGATGGAGACACTTCCATGCAAATAGATAGATACATGTCAATAAGGAGCAGGTAGGGCTTTTTGTGTGTCTTGGTCGAGGATGCCTAAAGTGATTTATAATGTATCTATAATGTAACCAAGGCCAACCCCCGTCTCCCCACGCCCAACTGGCCGAGGGCATTCTCAGAATAGAAATCTGGACCCGGACCATCCAGAAGATGATTGCAGGTGTAGTTTAACCATCCATCGTGACGCAGAGTGCTATCAGAGGTAACGTGGGACGGGAAAAAGAGGGCAAGAGAGAGGAGACACCTGTCTCCATTAGACACCAGGCGGTTAAGGGGGGGGGGGGGGGGGGGAGCTCCGTGAGTAAATACCACCTGAATGGCTAATTTACTCTCTTGCTGTTCTTTTCCGCTCGCTGTTCTGCTTTCCAGGGGGAACGGGGAGAAGCCTGGTATTTCAGCCGCTGAAAGGCGCGATTAGGCAGGTGTGCCTCGAAAAGGATCAAGAGGGAGTGCTTCTAATGGGCGAGATGACGGACTCAGAGGAGAACCATTATCTCCAATGAGGTCCTCTCTTCTGCCAACAGAACATCATGGATCTCAGGCTTCAGCCTTGGTGGTGGGCGTTTGGGTCAAACTACTTGAAGAAAACCCGGACCTTTTCTAAGTGAAAGTCTGGTAAATTCACTGTATATAGCGTAGGTTTAATTTAACACTTGTGTTTAATTACAGGAGTACTAAAGACTTTAAAACGAATTACCGAAAGTACTGAAAGACTTGAAAGACTTGTAAAAGTAAGAAATACTTAATGCACTTTGAAATACATAATAAAACAGGAATATAATCACTTACTTTAATTACATGACATAAAATACTGTGAATGTATTAAGTAAATAAAGTAAGTACTTTTACTAAATGTAATACTTTTATACATTCACTTAAATGATGATGATGTATTTAATAATATGAACTCAAACCTCTGCTCTGTGTAGCTGTAGTTTCTCTGCTGACGTCACTTGTTCAGGAATAGATGTTCTCGTCTTTCTCTCCGGAAGACTCTCTCCGGGTCCCTGGGGTTCATAGTGTGGTGGGCGGGTGGTTTTACGTTTTCTTCTTGTCATTTCAAATCCCTTTCAACTAAACCGAAGGCTACAGTGTTAGAAAGTTAAAAAGTAAAAGGTATCAAATGTGATCTTGAGGACATATTCTGTTCCTAATGAACAGAAGCTAAGCTGAAAGCGCTCAGTTGTGTCCAATGTACAAAACTTTGGTTGTACTAATGGTTGTACTATAGAGTATTTTCACTGTTGTTGCTACTAGTAGAAATAATAAAAAGTCCCCTAAATGGAATTACTCAAATAAAGTACGAATACCTACAATTATACTTAAATAAATGTAGCAGTCGACACTGCCACAAGCCATTAATTGACTGCTTGAGGGCTCCTCCCGAAGACACAGGGTGATGAGGAATCCAGTTTATTGCAAAAGTTTGACTGGTAATGGTGAACAGAGCAGTTGGTAAATGCTAGAGCTCTCATCCTCTAGTGTGTGTTTCATGGTGGCTGGTTTAACCTGTGGGCCTTGATTAACAATGACCACAGGTGTGCTGCTTAAACCAGCCACCAACCACACACACACGCCACAGTAAAGTAAAGTAATGCAGTACATAGGAAGGCATACAGGAGGGATACATAGGATGGACCACACTAATGTACGCTCCACACCGGGATAAAAGTGTGGCAAAGATGTGTAGCCTAACGAGGACACACATCAACAATTTAAAAAAACACACACATTCCGTGACACAAAGAAACCCGCGTATAATTATGAAAACACGTGTAACGACTAATAGGAGCGGCTAATACGCGGCGGCATGGGTATTAAACGCCAGCCTTGCCCTGTCGAACCCACATCACTCCACGAGACGGGAATCTAGTTAGCAACCATATTAAACATTTAATAACCATGAAATTGGGTAAAGTGCGGGTGCCAGGAGAAACCCGTTCGGATAGTATCAGATGCTGTGTAGTAATGAAATGTGATAGGCCAATATCTCCCCCCACCCCCCCCCCCCCCCACACACACACACACACACACACACACTTTTATTTTTTCTATCTTTTAAAAGACAGATGCGATGCAACAACTTTCTATACAACAGCCCACGGCTAGATGTGATCTCTTCCTCTGTTGTTCTCTCTCGCTCTCATTATCTCATTATCTCTCTTGGCTTTTTTTTTTAATTCTCTCCCACTGTAGGCAGGTTCATTCTCTTTTACTGTTATCAGTTTCATTGTCTCTCTTTCTTTCCCTCTGTCTCTCTCTTTCCCCCTCTCTCTCTCTCTCTCTCTCTCTCTCTCTCTCTCTCTCTCTCTCTCTCTCTCTCTCTCTCTCTCTCTCTCTCCCTCTCTCTCTCTCTCTTTTGAATGACAATAACACAGCAGAGGCGATTAGCTCATGTGAAGCCGATGACAGAATGACACAGATGAATGATCTGCATTCACATACCCCTCATGAAGTCTGATGATAGTGTATCCATCACTTCATTCATTGACTGATTGTTACTAGAGAACATATTTTTGATTGGTTTTGTTTTCTGGGGGGGGGGGGGGGGGACCAATTCATCCTATTTCAGTTTCCACTTGAAATGAGTTTCGCTGCGTATAACAATTGCCGTGAAGAGTGTCGTAAATACAAATTTTACTTATTAATTTCACACACAAAGTGACAAATTGCCGTACCACTGTCCCTTAAATTGCTTCTCTGGAGGGATAAAAAAAGTCCCAGAAAAACCATCCGTCCTGCATGCATCCGTCTGGTATTCAGGGAGCAGATGTTTAACGATGGAAACAAAGCTGCGGTTCCTGATGAAAGGAATAATGAGATGTTCTGCACACTCCCTCGCCGGGCGGGGAAGGCTCCCAGTGCCGGCACTAGAACCCACTGACATATTCACTAAAACCCCTTCCCCACTCGGCCACTCTGCTATTAGGGTGATTATTATATTACACTCTTGGTGGCTCGGTTCTAGATTCTAGTTGTCCTCATTGCATTTTCATTAACAACTACTACCCATCGTGTGTGTGTATATATATCTTTTTGGTCATTTTTACTCTCTCATTTTGTGTTTTATTATTTTTTCTATTACTGTGCTTTCTGCTGTAAAGTCCACATTTCCTGTATTAACAATGTACCGTCTTATATCACATCTCCTTTTCTCCATCCTTCTTTTGTTTCTTTGAAAGCTTTCTTTAAAGCTAGGAGAAAGCCATGCTATTACGGGTCTAAAGTGTAATCAACTGTGTTGGAACCGCCAAGGACCACCAAGGACTGACCTGTCCTTTGGAATGTGTTGGGGGTGTTGTTCTCCACAGAGAACACCGGAACACAACCCTGTTTAACAAACCGTGAAAATGAGAGCGAAGTGAGCCGGGAGAGAAAGAGAAAGAGAGAGCGAGAGAGAGAGGGATGGAGGGGGAGGGGAGAGAGAGGGAAAGAGAGAGAGAGAGAGGGAGAGAGAGAGAGAGAGAGAGAGATGGAGGGGGAGGGGAGAGAGAGGGAAAGAGAGAGAGAGAGAGGGATGGAGGGGGAGGGGAGAGAGAGGGAAAGAGAGAGAGAGAGAGAGAGAGAGAGAGAGAGAGAGAGAGAGAGAGAGAGAGAGAGAGAGAGAGAGAGAGAGAGAGAGAGAGAGAGAGAGAGAGAGAGAGAGAGAGAGAGGGATGGAGGGGGAGGGGAGAGAGAGGGAAATAGAGAGAGAGAGAGAGGGATGGAGGGGGAGAGAGAGAGGGAAAGAGAGAGAGAGGGATGGAGAGAGAGAGAGAGAGAGAGAGAGAGGGATGGAGGGGGAGGGGAGAGAGAGAGAGGGATGGAGAGAGAGAGAGAGAGAGAGAGAGAGAGAGAGAGAGAGAGAGAGAGAGAGAGAGAGAGAGAGAGAGAGAGGGAGGGCGGGAGGGATACAGGAGCGGGTAACAACAGACTTCGTCTGCTTTATTCCAGCATCAGCCATTAAAAAAAACAACACTTTCTTAACATTAAATCAAACAAGACGTTTGCTACGAGGTGAATACCTTAGACCTTAGTTAGAATGTTGTTCCTAAGCCGATAACGTGTCCCTTTTGTTACCGCGCTAACAGTCTCACGAATCGGACCTTAGATTAGTATCAACGGTCGGAGTGGCAGACGAGGGTGTTTTCGTTTATTTCTTTGACCAATCATCCGGTCACGCTGCTGGAGGCGGGGATTTGAATGCGCATAATTGGCCAACACAAACTCGGCCAGCAGTAGTAACAGTGTCTGAAAAGATTTCAACTCAGTTTTCAACCAGTGTAGACTCACTGTAGAAAAAAAACCCATTCAAACCCCCTTCTGACTGGCAGGAATGAGCTTCTACTGTAGAACACCTCAGTCACAAAACACGAAACAAGGTGGAACTCCGCCCTGCAGCTTTGGGATTCCGGCCCAGGATGTGTGCCGTCTCTCCCGCTGTAACGTGGTAGGACTGCTGGATCCCAGATGACCAAACGGATTACATTATTCTTCCTCTCATGAGTGTCTTTACTGTAATCAGTTCATATGTCATGAAAATACTATTATAGCATCGTGGTGAATGGGGTCACATTTGAGCCGTCAAATAATTTCCTCCTGGGGGAAAGGAGCGAGCGAGTGGACGGAAGAGGAGGAGGAGGAGGAGGAGGAGGAGGAGGAGGAGGAGGAGGAGGAGGAGGAGGAGGAGGAGGAGGAGGAGGGGGAGGTATGGATGGATGTGTAAGGGACAGACAGGAGCAAATGCTCCTCACATGAAGCAACACCCCCGCCCGCCCTCCTCGGAGGTGTGTTTGGGATAACCGAGACTCCCGTCTGTGACATTTAAAACGGCGCTTTATCGGAGGCGCAGGGCCGACGCTAAATGTCAATCACGCCAGTCATCCGGAAGATTCCGCGCGACTCGCCGGTGGAAATTAACTTCATTAGGAGCTCTCGAGTTCTCTGAGGCGAGCGTGTTATCCTAAAGGTCCGGGATCCCCCCACCAGATCCCCCCCCCCCCCTCCTGCTGGCTCCTAATTGCTGGAGCTTCCCTCCCCCCTCCCTCCCCCCCTCCCAGAGAGACCAAGTATAGTGTTGAGAGGATGATATCTAGTCATTTAGCAGATGCTTTTATAATGACTTGCAGTGAATTGAGATACAGCAGGTAGGGGGGGGGGGGGGTTAGGGGGCCTCTAGCTCTAGGACGCCTACAGGTAGACTACAGGTGGACATGGGGGATCAAACCCAGAGACTGGAACTTCCTGGTTACCACTGCACTGTCCCCCCAGTAGTATGATTATTGCTATATAGAGTATTACTTTGAACATCATGCATCACTTCCAAGTTGAGTATAACTTGTAGTATCAAGTATGACACATGAGAACCGAGAGTCAAACACTGGAAAGACGGACATTGTTTTCCGACGAATCAGACGCCTCGCTGGCGTCCATGTGAGGGTGGATCACCTCTGCATTTCCCATGATGCATTAAAAGTGTGTCAGAAATGTCGGTTGAAAGTGAAACAATTTGTTCAGATCCTCACATAAACGTATATGGATATCAGGAATATCATTTAAAACAAACATTGTTTGCTTACATCATGGCAAGGGTGAGGAGTGATCAGAGCCAGGCTATTGGTCCTGAGGAGAGCAATGCATCATGGCATCAAGCATCACCAGAACCACTTTCTTAAACTTCAGAAAGACTGGATAAAAGCCTCTGCTAAATGACTGTGACTAATGTCATGTAAGTGGTAGTATGTAAAGACGACAGGACAAGCAGGGTTGGTTTAAATGTACAAAGTTGCACAGTTCTTTTATATCAGTATTTGAAAATATCCAACATTGAAAGAAGAAGTCAAATTAGACGGTAAGAATAACTAATAACAATAATTAATATCAGCAATAACTAGACTTAAAATTAGGATTTTTTTTTAAATTCTATACAGAAACACCTGAGGGCGGGAAACGATGAGAAAAGCATCACTCAAGTAAAAAAACTAAAACAACAAATTAACCAATTAATAAAATCAAAGAAAATAAACATTTAGAATAGAAAAACAACAAAGAGTGTAAATACATGTTCAACAGGGGTCCCCCTCGCTCTGACCAGGAGAAAAACGACAGGAAATGGTTCAGAGCCCATCTCGGAGCCCATTGGTTCACCCGCTCAGGGTCGTCACGACAACACACGTCATCATCACATTGGTCCCGCCCAGGGAAGGAAGCGCTGTGCTCCCGCTTACTCTTTTTTTAAAAGCCAGCAGAGGTTCAGTGCTCAAAGCTTGTGTTGCGGACACACTACCGACAGCCGTCAGTTTGGATTTAAGATTTAAAAAAACTGCTTTGGAAGGGTTGTTGTTTGTTCCTTTCTCTTCTTCTTCTTCTTCATCTTCTTCTTCTTCTTCTTCGGAGGGAGTGTGTGTGAGAGAGAGAGAGAGAGAGAGAGAGAGAGAGAGCGCTGCCCTGTTCAAAAATATATAACAAACGCCACATGCTGTTCCAACATAAAATGAAGTCAACTGAAAAAGCATCAAAGTATCATAGAAAATGGTCCCTGGATGCATAAGACAGACTGGACAGGGTGACCTCCCGCCTGCCCATCTCTTCAGCGTGTTTCCACCACAAACGTGACATCAACATGGGTTTAGCGGGACGTGCGAGATTCACTTCATTTTTTTTGTTTTTTACATCCGGCTTTTACATGTATTATTAATATCCATTACTGACGCATTGTCTTTTTATATTTATTTTTCTTTTCTTTTTTTGCGTGTGCGCATCTGCCGTCTCACTCACCTGCCGACTCACTCACCTGCCGACTAAATCACCTGCCGACTAAATCACATCACTCACTCGGAAACAAAGGAAAAAAGGAAAGGAAAAAGTACAAAACTAAGCTTTGGTCAAACAAGAGAAACGCACGGAAAGTAAAACAACTAAAAAAAGGAGGAAACCAGAGACAGAGAGTGGAGAGTCGGGCTCCAGCTGGACGGACAGCGCGGGGAATAAAGAGAGGAGAAAACAACAACAAACCAAAAAAGAAAAGGAGAAAAGCTAAAACGTAAAGTGTTCTTTTCTTCTTTTTCCTATATCTCTCTTTCATCCTCATGACGACATGACAGTTACAAAGACACTTCCGAACCCCCCCCCTCCTCCTCCTTCCCCTCCCCCTCCTCCCACACACACACACACACACACACACACACACACACACACACACACACACACACACACACACACACACACACACACACACACACACACAGCGGGGGGCCTGAAGTCTTCACAGGGGCTTCCTCACAGAGGAAAGCAGGAAGGATAAACGGTGCTCTATTTTGATTGTCCACAAAAAAATAGTGCCGGCTGGGGGGGGGGGGGGGGGGAGAACCGTCGTCCCGGGCGCGAGAATATACAATCACAGCGTAACACAACGAGACCCTCCACCGGGGGAGGGGCTCAGCGAGTCGTCATCGTTGTCGTGTTGGTGGTCGTCGGGACGACTTCCGGCCAGATCTGAACCTCGGGTAGGGGGGGTGACCCGGGCGACCCGCTCCAGAGAAAGAGGAAGAGGGGAGAGGGGAGAGAGGCGAGAGGGGGGGAGAGGGGGGAGAGGGGGACTGGAGGGGGCGGAGTCTTACGCGGCGGGCGTTTTGTGCTGTGCTGCGTCGTCCCGTAAGCAGCTGCTGCGTACGACGGGCAGGGGGTGGGCCTCCGTGTTGAAGACCCAGTCGTCCAACGAGAGGAGGTCGTCGTCCGAGAACAGCAGGTAGAGATACCTGAAGGGAGGGGGGGGGGGTAGAGAGAGAGAGAGAGAGAGAGAGAGAGAGAGAGAGAGAGAGAGAGAGAGAGAGAGAGAGAGAGAGAGAGAGAGAGAGAGAGAGAGAGAGAGAGAGAGAGAAGAGAGAGAGAGAGAGAGAGAGAAGAGAAGAGAAGAGAAGAGAAGAGAAGAGAAGAGAGCGTGATGCATAATGATAGGACACACCCACTTTCTTCTGCAGTAGAAGTGCATTCTGGGTAGTTGTGGTGCTGAGTGGAGGTAGCTAGGGGCAACAAGGAGTACTTGTTCCAGGCTCAGGGTCCCCATTTAAACACGATGACACTGTATGAGTCATTTTTTTCTCCTCCTCCTTGATGCATTTTTTCAAAATAGCAGAAATACCTCAATGGAGAATGCGTTCTATTAGGAGAAAATGGAACATGTATTTAATATCAAGCAAAAAAGATGAATCCCACATCTTCTTTAAAGGGTTCATTCTTCCAAAACCCAAAACATTCTATAACCTATTAAACCGGAGGGTACAGCGTGACTTGCTCAATGTTTAGCTTTGCCAGTAAAAAAATAACTGAATTTCAACTGAATTATAACTTAAAAAGGGAATTTCGGACGACAGTTCGGTGGTGAAACAGTTGGGGGCCGAGAGACAACTCATAACAACTTACTTTCTCACCTTAAACACATTAATTACTGTAAAATTGTCTTAAAAACCACAACAAGTCACGCTGCGACCGAGGCTACAACACTGCTGCTACAAAAGCCGTCATAGCTAAGGTAAGGGTTAGGTAGAATAGCGTAGGTAAGATACGATAAGAACCATGAGGGGAAATGAGATGCGGTGAAATAGAGGGGAGATGAGATAAGCTATTCCTTCATTAATTCCTTGGGGGGGGGGGGGGGGGGATGAAGGGGAGACACGGAACAGGGAGAACAGATCTACAACGACGTAAAGGTAAATGGTGGATTTAGCCCCTGGTCCCGGAGGAGGTGAAGGGCAAGCGGGCTCTGCTACTACTAAACAGGAAGCACATAGAACTCACTTGAGCGTCTCGGACAGGAAGAAGCTCTGCTGCATGTTGTCGTGGCCCACGGTGGTGGTGTAGACGTCTCTGATCCCTGAGAAGCCAGACTCCACCCGACAGTGCTGTTGCAGAGCCTGCAGGGGGGGGGGGGGGGGGGGGGGCGTAGACGGGTGTGGAGAAACCACAAGTTTTCACGGGCTGCAACTCTGTATTCAGTCGTTTACTTGCTAGTTATCTTGTTTATCTCTTAGACTCAGAGACAGCTTCCACAGTCAGGCCATCAGGCTGCTGAACAAGGGCGTATAGCATATAACAATGTATATTTTATTACATTGATTTATATATATTGCTCTTTTTCTGTGCTGATATATTGAATTTTATAAATTGCATTTTTATTTTTATATTTTTAACTTTATCGTTTTTAGTTTTTACTTCTTTTTATTATATTCAGTTTTTTTATAACTGCTGTCTGTCGTCGGGTTTTGCACATAAGATTTTCACTCACTGCTTTATACTTTTTTATACTTTTAAACTTGACTTGACTTTACTTGGTGGTGTCGCGATGGAGCCGTTCGCTTATGGCCTCGTTTTGTGTTTGTTTGCGTGTGGGGGGGGGGGGGGGGGGGGGTATTTTGTTAGGGTGTGTATGTATCCTTTGTAAGGATACCCACTGTCTCTCTACTCTGCTCCTGGATGACCTGCAACTAGTTTGAATAGCTCACTATTGTCAACCTCCTCCTCAAAGCCCCTTTCACTGGCCATCTACTGTAGAGATGTCTTTATTAGGACAGGCCTTGATTACACAGACCATGACTAGACACCTCCCTAACCCCGAGCTGCCAGACAAGGAGGCGAGGAGGCGAGGAAAGAACGGCCCGAAACCCAGCGGGAGAAAAAAGGAAGAGAAAACCTTGAGAAGGGACACACAGACTGCCAGGGGATGGCGAGGAGTGTGAAAAGGGTGGGCAGACGTGGAACAGAACACATTCTGACAGATGTGTTTAGAACCAGGCGAGCTATGGGCCACCTGACAAGACCTGTGTGTCTGCTAGAGCCTTAAAAAAAAAAGAAGCAGATAGCAAGCTCCTCCACTGAAAATCCCCAGTGATGCACATCTGACAAGGAGCTAAAGAGCACCGGAGCTAGCCGGGCGGATTAGCGTGCTATTAGCCTTGCATACAAAGGGCTCCCTTCTACGTGATAATTAACAAAGATGCCGGCGCGTTACTGCGACGGGAGAACTGCTGAACGCCACTTTCAACCTCCGTGGCCAATAATTAAAGGCCTGTCAGCCTTTGCCAGTGCCATCCTTCCACTCCTGTGACTGCTAAATTAACGCTAACTCCATCACGCCGGCACGGCGCCTTTAGCTGCTGCTAATGCGCTGACTGTTATTTTGTTAATAGAGGTCCACCACCCATCCCTCACCCCCCTCCGCCCCCCCCCCCCCCCCCAGCTTTTAGCCTACGCGGCCCGCCCTCGAGGAAGTCGACTGGTAGCTTGTGTGCAGTGTTGCAGCGTTAGTACCACGCTAGTATCGGCTGAACTCCAAGAGGCTAATGCGGGCACTCAAAGGCCTTGACTTAATTAGCTGGCACACTTAACAGGGACTGAAACCCTGCAGGGACCAGGGGAGGGTGGCTGTGACTCACTGTGAAACCAACACTCTTGGTACTGTTATACTTTTGGTTATATGTATTGTTTTGGGGAAAAAAGGCCTCTAGAAACCACCAAGCTACGCTAACCACTTGATCTTGTTCTGTTCCACCATACTTTATACCAGGGTTAATAGGGGGGTGAGCAGATGTTTAAAAAACAACGTTCTGTGTGTCCACCCAGATGTACTGTATGTAGGAAAGATAGCTATAACCTACCACTGAACTATCCATCCATCATCTGGGTGGACAGTACCCCCCCCCCCCCCCTCACCTCCACGGCCTGCCAGCCCCACTCGCGGTACTTGGGGTCGTGGGTCAGGCGCCACATGTACATGTAGCTCTCCACCACCTCAGGCCGCAGGATGTAGTAGCGGTCGCTCAGCCGGGTGGCCGTGGCCTCGGCACCGCCATCGAATCGGAACGCCTCCGGACCCAGCTTGGTGGCTGAGGGTTGGGGGGGGGGGGGGTGGGGGGCAGGGGGGGGGGGGGAGTCACAACAACAGGTCA
This sequence comes from Muraenolepis orangiensis, assembly GCA_027704905.1. Lineage (NCBI taxonomy): Eukaryota > Metazoa > Chordata > Actinopteri > Gadiformes > Muraenolepididae > Muraenolepis > Muraenolepis orangiensis. The sequence continues at coordinate 3,632,718 of CM051008.1, read as the reverse complement.
TGTGACATGACATCATCGCATTACGACATCACACAACAACACAATGCTGCATTGAATCATGGTACACCACAGTGATGTGGAGTTATAGTACTGGTGCCTTTCTGGACACCAACAGCACTAAAGGAGAGCAATAACAAGACCAAACAAAGGGAAAAGCAGAGCCTTTGACACAAGGCTAAAAAGCTTGGCTTAACGGTTGGAAACAAGACTTTGTCATTAGTATTCAAGCCCTTGTCTCTTCAGAGTAAAATAGCATCCCTAACTGCCTATCCAGACACGCAACTACCTTGAGTACTAATAAAATGGTCCTCACTCAAATGCTCTACTAACTAACTGGAGTTGGGGTGGTGTGAGTTCAAGGCCTTATCTTTTCAGTTTTGTTTTGTAATCAGTGAATTAACATTTTCTATTGTAAAAAAACGTGTATTTGATATTCCCCATTTGACGGACGGAGCCTATAGGCTACTATCTCTTGATACTATTCAGATAGGTTAGCTACGTTTTTACCTTGGACATTGGCGATACATTCAAAAAGTAATTCCAAATGACTTATAAACAAAAACAATATATTCACATCAAACCTCATCAATTTAATTAGTTTGGACCACAGAATCATGTCATAGTTGTAGTGTGCATTTCCCCTCTTAATCTGGTAATATCCCAGCCCTCCAATATTAGGACTTATAGCGCATTTATAGATTCTATATCATCTATGTAATTATCTTATTGAAAAAAAAAGACATATGGACATAAAGAAATCCTCTGATTATATAGATTGGAAAATGTATAAATGCATTATAGTAATATGTGGAGGGGATGGGTAGGCATATGTGGCAAGATATGGTAGGCCTCTAACTTTTAATGATTACAGAAACCAATGAGTTGTCACTAATAAGAGAATACATTAGCAAATTGTTATGCTATTCCTGAAAAAAATGGATAATAATAATAATAATAATATATTCAGTTGATATTGCGCTTAAGCCCTGTATATATACAAAAGAAAATCCATGTGCATACAAATCATAAGATGTCTACAATTATGTACCATGTGGCAAATGTTCAAACTATTAAGGTGTTCTACAGACGAGGCAAGTTTTATGTTGGAAGTGAGAGAGAGAGAGAGAGAGAGAGAGAGAGAGAGAGGGAGAGGGAGAGAGGGAGAGGGAGAGAGAGAGAGAGAGAGAGAGAGAGAGAGAGAGAGAGAGAGAGAGAGAGAGAGAGAGGGAGAGGGAGAGAGGGAGAGGGAGAGGGAGAGAGAGAGAGGGAGAGGGAGAGAGAGAGAGAGAGAGAGAGAGGGAGAGGGAGAGGGAGAGAGAGAGAGAGAGAGAGAGAGAGAGAGAGAGAGAGAGAGAGAGAGAGAGAGAGAGAGAGAGAGAGAGAGGGAGAGAGGGAGAGGGAGAGGGAGAGAGAGAGAGAGAGAGAGAGAGAGAGAGAGAGAGAGAGAGAGAGAGAGAGAGAGAGAGAGAGAGAGAGAGAGAGAGGGAGAGAGAGGGAGAGAGAGAGAGGGAGACTCGCTGCCTTCTGGACTATTACAACTCCAATCTGCCCTTTTAAAGACTCGGACCCTTAACCGTTTATATTAAAGGGATGTGAATCCCATGGAATGTTTAACATTTCCCATCCCTGGCCCAGTTAAAGGAACAGCAAATCCTCGACCTCTTGGACGGAGGTCTCTCTCTCTGTTCTCCATGCTTTGGGCCCCCCTGGTCATACGTGCACATGCACACGCATGTGCTGCTGATGTTGCCAGGAAGCCCGTCTATAGGGGAGATATATTTATGAAACACGTTCGCTTCAGCCGTACTCAGATAGTCAGGCTAGCGGAGCGTCCATCTGCTGGGGTATAAAACACAATGACTGCAGCAGCAAATCAACCACCAAAAGCCCATCCGAGACGAGCTGGGATATTTATACACTACTCTCCTGCTTTCCAGATGGTCTCTCTGTCCATCTCTCTCTCTCTCGCTCTCTCTCTCTCTCTCTCTCTCTCTCTCTCTCTCTCTCTCTCTCTCTCTCTCTCTCTCTCTCTCTCTCTCTCTCTGTCTCATTCTCAGCTCTCTCTCTCTCTCTCTCTCTCTCTCCTCTCTCTCTCTCTCTCTCTCTCTCTCTCTCTGTCTGTCATTGTCTCAGCCTCTTTCAATGTCTCTTTTGCTCTCTGTCTCTCTTCTCTCTCGCTTTTTCTTACAAAGTGACTTTGATGAATTCAGATACATGTCATTCATTGTCGAGCTGGTAGGAAATTGATGGCACCGTGGTTAAGGATGGCTCCAGGTTAGACTGCAGACATCGGGGATTGAGAAGCAAGAACCTTTTGGATGGAATTCCAACACTCAATACAGCCAACATGCTGGGCCAATACACACACTCTCACTCTCTCTCTCTCTCTCTCTCTCTCTCTCTCTCTCTCTCTCTCTCTCTCTCTCTCTCTCTCTCTCTCTCTCTCCTCTCTCTCTCTCTCTCTCTCTCTCTCTCATTCAGTATTCAGTTAATTCCGAGGGGCTTCATTGGCACGTGAATAATGTGCATTTACATTGCCAAAGCGTGAACAAAGTTAATTAGATCTCTCTCTCAGTTTTTAAAGGGGCTGTGTTTCCTGCTGTCCGATCAAGCCAGTCTGATCCAATCAGGACTGGCGGCAATGTCATCTTACGGGAGGTCCGCCCTCCTGCCCGGCGATAACTATGAGAATTTTGTCTGCAATAGCTCTCCGTCATCCTCCAAAGAGAAGTGGATTCAGAAAGACGGGGCGAGAGAAATCCACTCTTATATTATGTCAACGAAACAGAATCCGCGCCTCTCTAGAACATTGTAAAATTACCATTTTTAAATAACCTTTTTTTTTTTTTTCATTTTCGTGACATATTTACATGTGTAATAATCTTTATTGGCCCTCTACAGAAAATAATAAAATGACCAGTTTCTTGGACAATTTACTTCATAGATACAATGCCATGTTTATTCTAGAAAACGCGAAATAAACAACATTGTTTCATAAAATGTATGTCCGACTGCACCACGTCGTAACACGTCCCTAGTAGGTTCGAAGTATGGCAGTTCCGTTCGTAGCCCGTCTATCTCGTTTTAAGTACGTTGTCAAGCCGTCTAATTGCAGAACGGGATGGACAGGATAACATGTCGAGCAGGCTCAGAGTTCTAGAGCAGGGGTTCCCAACCGCCGGGCCGCGGACCGGTACCGGGCCGTGGAGGTGTTACTGCCGGGCCGCGAAACAGCTGTGTGTTTATCATCATATTTGACTCAAATCATTTGAGTATAGGTGAACGGCGGGCGGTATAATCTATATATAGAGATGATATATATAGTATAATCTATATATATAGATTATATAGCGGTATATATGGGCGGTATAATCTATATATATATAGATTAAATATATATCGGCGGCATAACGAGAGACTTTCAGTTGCACGCGCTACTAAAGGGACTACGCGCTAGTGACGTGTCGGTCGCGAACGAGCCGGGGTTTGTGTTACGGTGCTCCGCGTACATGCGCGTTTATACTGAAATCGAGCCCTGCCGTTTTGTTAGGGGTGTGTGTTGACACACACTTTGACAACCGGTTCGCGAAAATTGACAACTGGTCCGCGAGATTTTTTTCATGTATCTGCCGGTCCGTGGCACAAAAAAGGTTGGGAACCCCTGAACTAGAGCACCCTCCCGTCCGAGCCCGTCCATGAAGTTCGTAAAAAGACTGTAAATAGTTGCTACTACGTCCACTACGTTTCATACACAGTTGGAGCCCGTTCCACAACATGTTCACGAACGTATTCAGAACTAGTTTGGTGTGATGGGGGTATTAGCTCTTTCATTCTCAACTTGTGTTCTCTCTCTCTCTCTCTCTCTCTCTCTCTCTCTCTCTCTCTCTCTCTCTCTCTCTCTCTCTCTCTCTCTCTCTCTCTCTCTCTCTCTCTCTCCTCTCTCTCTCTCTCTCTCTCTCTCTCTCTCTCTCTCTCTCTCTCTCTCTCTCTCTCTCCTCTCTCTCTCTCTCTCTCTCTCTCTCTCTCTCTCTCTCTCTCTCTCTCTCTCTCTCTCTCTCTCTCTCTCTCTCTCTGCCAGAAACACAGGCCAAGAAGAGAGGGATCTAATGGCTTTCTCCGTCTCCCTCTATCCGACTCGCTTATACTCCCTACAGCTAGCTCTTGTTCTCTCTCTCTCTCTGTACTTAGCAAAACAAACATCACCAAAGAAGTTTACAAATGTAGCAAAGTACCATCAAAAAGACAAAAAGTTAAATATAAAGAAATGAGCTGATGGTCAGAATAGGAGTGAGTTAATAACTGTTTTCTATGGCCTCCCGGCCATAGAATGACAGACATCTGTCTCATTATCTCTCTGTCTCCATCTCTCTCCCTCTGCTTTAACATTCTCCTCTGGTTTCTGTATCCTATATATATATATATATATATATATATATATATATATATATATATATATATATATATATATATAGGAATGGTCCATAGTAGAGAAAGGAATTGGAAACTAAAGTCAAGAGAGCTAGTATTTCATGCTCCTCCTGCTTCTTTGCTAAGTTAAAAAAAAGGAAACCAGGGCAGAGAAGAGTGAATCTCCACACAGCAGCCTCTGGAATACTGAGGGCTTTACCTTAAAAGCCCATGAATTGATCGATTGATTGATTGATTTGGACAAACTGCCAAGTTAGATTTTCTGGAGTCCACACTGCAGGCTTTGGTTGTGTTTCATCTGCAGTAGTCGAGCTACGTCCCTTTGAACACGCAACAACCACTTCTGAAACGCTGCAGGCAGATGGAGTCATGTGCATCTGCATGATTCATGTCCTTTGGCCCAACCAGGTGAGTTCCAGGTGAGATACAAGTGAATCGCACTGCAATACAGCAAATGTAGAGACCGAAATCCTTTAAGCTCCACCTCCCCACTCATCCTAGCCTGTTGAACCCTTGAAGCCACACCTCCAAAATCACCTGATCTTGTTAACCTCTCTAGTTCCGCCCGAAACTCACCTGAGCTCGTTAACCAACGTAAACTCCACTCTCTCTAATCCCCTGAGCTTGTTAAACACTTTGAGCTCCGCCTCCCCTATTCACCTGAGCCGGTTAACTGCTCTAAGCCCCGCCCTCAACTCACCTGAGCGGTCGTAGCTCTCGTGGCAGGTGTGGGTGATCTCGGCGGCCAGGTCCAGGAAGTGCTGTCTCTTCTCCGGGGGTCCGTCGTCGGCTCCGATGCCCACCATCCCCCCGGAGAAGCAGGCCAGGTGGCCCATCTTGTGGTCCAGGATTCCCCCCCTCCACTCCGCCATGTAGGTTAGACCACCCGGGGACTTCTGGACCAAGTTGCCCTCGATGGCCTGGTGGAGGACCCAGCGGGATGCATGTCACATGTAGAACGCAGTACTACAGTACCACCAAGTAATACTAACTACTTGCGACGTCACTACTGCAAACTACCCTAGAAATAGGAATACTACAGTCGAAACTGGAGTACTACTCTGGCACTTAACATTTAAATACTGACTGAATTTCTCAGGTATTTTTCAAATATCTGTATATCTCAAATGGATGGTTAGAAAGGAGATGAATGAGAGCTAAAGAGAAAAAGCAGATCAGCGAGAACGAGATTGACCTGCGAAGAGGAGATTTTGCTGTATTTTGCTGTATTCTGTTCTCTATTTCTACCTGCTTAAGAATTCATATCAGTGTTCTAGTGATTTCCTCTCTAAAAGGGAAACAAAGAAGATCTTTTTACAATTGAATAGATTAATAAATAATACTAATTGGTGTACACATATAATATATCAAATGAATACATATGTGGAGCTTGTGTGGTTGGTGGCTGGTTTAAGCAGCCTCACCTGGCCCCAGTCAGACTGATTAGACTCTGGGGCTGCTGGGTGAGGCTGCACACCTGTGGGGGTCCTTGGTAATCAAGGCCCACAGGTTAAACCAGCCGTCACCACACACACTCGAGGGGAGAGCCCGAGCATACCATCTGCTCTGTTCACCATTCATCTACCATTCATCTACGCGCTCTGCAATAAACCGGTCTCCTCATCACCCTGTGTCCTGTGCCTTCGGGAGGTGGAGGCCCAAGTAGCCATTTTAATGGCTTGTAGCTGCGTGGACTGCTAAAACATACATTTGAATTTAAATTTGAATTAGCTTTATTGGCCTGAATGACGAAACACTATTGCCAAAGCATCTTACAATAACAAAACAATTACAAAACAATAACAAATAACTACTAATACATACAAAGTAATTCAAAGTGGCAATAAAAAATGTTAAATCTCTCTCTCTCTCTCTTCCCCCCCCCCCCCCGCCTGTTGATTTCAGCTGGTTTTCTGCAGCGATGCTGATAGAGAATAGAATCTCTTCCTAAAGTTCATCCATTGATTCTCCATTTTATATTTTATTACTTTTTTGACAAAAGGAAAATATTAGATATATGATCATAGTGTCAATTTAAATTGTTGTGAGAAGCCTAAATAAAGTTATGACATTGTAAAGATGATGTCATTGCATTACAAACAAATAACACATTAATACATAATTAAAGTGCAAGCTGAGACAGACATGCGTCCCGATCTTACATCTTAACTAACATGCTTCCACTGTGATTACATATTTGCCTCTAATTAGCTGTTGATTGGTGTAACCATAGAAACGAGAACACACTCCCCTCCCCCCCCCCACTCCCATTAAGTGTGGCATTTTAATTAGAAGACCAAAGCTAATGAAGTACACACCAATGAGAGGTTCAAAACACATTGTAGTACTAGACCTGCTGTACCTGAGGTCCCATAGCAAACACACATTGCAGTACAACACCTGTACTAGGGCCAAGTGCAAACACGTCGCAGTACTAGACTTGTACTAGGTAATATGCAAACACATCGCAGTATTAGACTTGTACTAGAGGTAATGTGCAAGCACATCGCAGTACTAGACTTGTACTAGGTCATATGCAAACACATTGCAGTATTAGACTAGTACTAGGTCATGTGCCAGTAGTAGAGGTAGAGGCCCAGAGAGCAGACTTGTGTGCGATAGCAGCATAGTCTTATCGTGGTTAGGGGTGAGTCAAAAGGTTCTGGGGTTCCAACCGTAATGATCACAGCCTTCCCTGTAAGGCCTCCTTGAGCAAGGTGCTGCCTCTCACCCCCAGATCCTACCTCAATGACACCTACCCGAAATAATTTACTGTCAGCCGCTTTGTATAAAAGCATCTGCAGCTATGACTAGATGGTGGTATGCACCCACCTCCAGGGCGTTGTAGTACATCTTCTTGGCGTCCTGGTCCGTTTTGTCCGACATCAGGTAGGACTTGATTAGGTACTCGTAGAAGCTGTCCCCCAGGCCTCCGATGGACACGTGGTCTGTTGGTGGGCAAAAAATGCAAATCATTCATACAGGAAGATAACTTCTTACTCCAAGAATGCTAAAACACAATATCTCTCTGTGCGAGTACCAGGGGCTGCCTGTAGGTGGGGTGCTAGCCGCTGCTGGGGGTTATTGGCTGATTGAAGTTTACTCCTTCCAGCCACACCTCTCCACACTCTGTTCTCCCTCTCCCTAGAGGCCGGCTCTGCAGGGAGGTCGCTTATCCCAGGCGGCACCTGATTTTCCCTTTAAATCTTAAGAACTTCCCTTCCGTGTTCCCGAATAAAAGCTATATTTGATGACGATCTCAAACGTGTTGTGTTCAAAAACACATAAAAAAAAAAACCCAATCAGTGCACAGAGAACGATGACATCATTTATGTGCGAAAGCGGCGAGCGGATGCCAGCGCTCGTCAACCAGAGTTATAATGAAGCTCTGAGCTCTATTTGTTCTGGGGGTATTTTTTGCCACCACGCGGGGTGTGGAACACCTTTCGTAGATTCTCACGGCAGCGCTTCCCACCACCCCCCCCCCCGATGATTTTTACATTTCTGACTTTAAGTGAGGTGGTGATTCTGTTTTTTTTACTGTGGATGCAGTAAATATTGATGCACGCTACAAGATATGAAAGCAGGAGGGCTCTCACACTAGGAGAGCCAGATTTTCTAAATGACTTTGTTCCTTTGATGAATAATCCTGAAAGTATTTTCTTTTGGGAGGCGTGAAACATTTACCCTTCTCTACTTGTCAGCGTGCCACAAACAAACAAAGACATATTCCAGACTAAATGAGGACATAATGTGGTTGATACAACAAGACAGACAGACAGACAGACAGACTGACAGACAGACGGCACACACACATCCCCACTCCCCCAGAGGTGACTGTTCCACACAGTGTGTCCTTGCGGATGGTAGAACGAGGGGGAAGTGCTTCTCTTCATTTTTGCACTGATAAAACCACTCTGACGTCTCCGTGCCTCTCTCTCTTTCTCTCTCTCCCCCCCACTCTCTCTCTCTCTCTGTGTCTCTCTCTCTCCTCCCCCCCCCCCTCTCTCTCTCTGTCTCTCTCTCCCCCCACTCTCTCTCCTCTCTCCCCCCCCCCGTCTCTCTCTCTCTCTCTCTCTGTCTCTCTCTCCCCCCCACTCTCTCTCTCTCTCTCTCCCCCCCCTGTCTCTCTCTCTCTCTCTCTCTCTCTCTCTCTCTCTCTCTCTCTCTCTCTCTCTCTCTCTCTCTCTCTCTCTCTCTCTCTCTCTCTCTCTCTCTCTCTCTCTCTCTCTCTCTCTCTCTCTCTCTCTCTCTCTCTCGATTAGGACCTGTAGCTTGTGCCGCCCGGCGTTCATGTCAGCCTTTCAGGTGGGTCTGAGCATCCAATTCTTTATCGGTAATTGAATTCATTATCATTTTAATAGCTGCAAGCTTTGGGAGTCTTATTACCGGCGCCATGGGGGGGGGGGGGGGGAGGAAAGTGGGATGAAATGGAAGGAGGAAGGATCCTCAGGGGGGAAAACGCTGAGCGCGACGTCAAGTGTGTGTGTGTGTGTTGGGGGGGGTTTAAACGCACACACACAAAAAAACAAGGCATCTGCCGCCGCTGTGCCTTGGAGCCAGGCGGATACTCAGCCCCGATAGGACGGAGGAGGAGAACGCCACCAGATAAGCCTCATGCTATTATGCTGAACTTTTATCCCGCTGGACTGTTTTCAGGATAAACTCTTTATCATACTAAGCTGTTGTAATGCTCAACTATTTCCACGCTGCACTTTTATAATACTCCACTATTATCACGCTAAACTCTTATATCGCGTTTCAACTTATATCGCGCTTCTTTTTTCCTTTAACGCAACCTGATTGAAATGTATGTAGTGCAATCATTTATTAAATATTCAGATATATTGGTTTTCATTATTCAAGGAACAATATGTCAAATTGTTGGCGTTAAAACAATGGACAAAAGTTTTGCTGACGGCTCGACATGTCTGGGTGAATAAACATTTAGATTCCTCATTGTGTGCTGGGCCCGTATTCCTGCTTAGACAGGGATTCAATTCAACCAACACCCCCTCCGGCTCATACATATTTCATCAGCACCAGGATAACAAAGAACAACGTCATTTTGTATCTAAATCGGAAGGCCAAACTCATTGGGACTCGGTGGGACTTTGAATCAGTGAAGAAGAAAGCCTGACAACGGAAGAGACATTAATTCAAGCATTCTTTGATTTCATTCATTTGTTTACTTGGTAATGCACCAATCATACGCTCACTCACGTTGGACCCAGTTACCGCTCACGGGACTGAGGAAGTTAGGGTAAAGGCCTTGGGGTTTCTCGATCCTGTTCAGCACCTTCCTGATGTTCATGACCTGTAGGGTGGACACCACAAGGGCGACATCACAAGCCACCCGGGGAACAGCGGCAGGCATGACATCACTGCTCGACGCGAGGTTCCCGTGACCACCCTCCTGATCCTGAAAATCGTCCTCTCGCATTCGGAAATGGTTTATCCACATTAAAGATAATAACATAATAACACGTTTGACCCAATATGTTAGTGTAGTCCATTCACCGCTCATAAGAAAACCAGTGGAACATGTGAAAATCAATAATATTGATATGATAATGATACTGTGGAGTGTTGTGTGTGTGGTTGGTGGTGGCTGGTTTAAGCAGCCTCACCTGGCCCCCAGTCAGACTGATTAGACTCTGGGGCTGCTGGGTGAGGCTGCACACCTGTGCGTCCTTGGTAATCAAGGCCCAAAGGTTAAACCAGCCGTCACCACACACACACCCTCAAGAGGAGCGCTAGCACATACCATCTGCTCTGCTTGCTCAAACTGTCTCAACCTGACTATAAACTGGATTACTCATCATCCTGTGTTCTTGTTTTCAGGAGAAGGCTTATTGTCATTTTTTTAAAGTCATTATACTAGCATGTGGCAGCGGACACTGCTACAGATAATGATGCAGGTCTAGAGATTAGCACTTAACATATTGCGTCATAGTTTTATAGAAAGTGTTGATAATGCTGATGTCCGATACACTTTAATTCAACTATAATGGCCGCAGCAGTCAACATCAGTGTTGTCTGCAGAAGCTGTGTGGGGGTAGGTGTTGGTGTCTGACCTTGTCTTTATAGATCGGGTTTCCAGAGAGTTCTGTGAGATGGATGAATTCCAGGTGCAGAGTCCCAAACTCAGCCAGGATGCTGCTCCCTGCAGATGCCCATCCCCAGCTCCAACTGGTGCCACTGCAACAGAAAGCACACCGCGCCAGATCAGCACCAGAGTAACACAACACACACCTGTACAGGTAAGCACTAGAGTAACACACACATGTACAGGTAAGCACTAGAGTAACACAAACACACACATGTACAGGTAAGCACCAGAGTAACACATTACACACCTGTACAAGTTAGCACCAGAATAACCCAACACACACCTGTACAGGTATGCACCAGAGTAACAGAACACACACCTGTACAGGTAAGCACTAGAGTAACACAAACACACACATGTACAGGTAAGCACTAGAGTAACACAAACACACACCTGTACAGGTAAGCATGTTATGCCTTTAGTACAACACCCCTCCTGCTGTCACCTGAGCTACTACTGATAGTATCTGTTATGTTTGATGCGTCACTGTGTATGTGATGTTAAGCCAAGTCTCATTCTGTGGCTGGTACCAACGTGCCCTTGCAAAACAAACGCCCCCTTGTGGACCAATAAAGATGAACTAAAATCTCTGGTAGAGACGGCTCATCCATGTGTCTGCCCTCCTACCCTGTCATAAACAGCAAAACAGCGTCACTCTATAGGGACACAGTACATCGTTTATAGGCCATGGGTATACTATATAACATGCAGACACATTCCCGTCGCCCAGTACCCCTCCCAGCAGAACCAGGACAATATCCATCTAAAGATACCTGCTTCCTCCTTGGCTTTGAGACAAAACACCACATCACACCTCTTCTCTCCATCCCATGTATCCCATAGCAACCAACAGAGGAACATATTCACACCCCGCTGTGCCAAATGTTACAGCTGGAACAAGACGAAGAGGAAAAGAAAAAG
>CM051008.1:3611257-3616257 GCA_027704905.1 Muraenolepis orangiensis | reverse complement strand
TGGGGGGGGTGGTTCATGAGGTTTGATGGGGGGGGGGTGGTTCATGAGGTTTGATAGGGGGGGTGGTTCATGAGGTTTGATAGGGGGGGGGTTCATGAGGTTTGATAGGGGGGGGGGGTTCATGAGGTTTGATGGGGGGGGGTGGTTCATGAGGTTTGAAAGGGGGGGGTGGTTCATGAGGTTTGATAGGGGGGGTGGTTCATGGGGTTTGATAGGGGGGGGGGGGTTCATGAGGTTTGATAGGGGGGGGTGGTTCATGGGGTTTGATAGAGGGGGTGGTTCATGGGGTTTGATGGGGGGTGGTTCATGAGGTTTGATGGGGGGGTGGTGGGCGGGTGGTTCATGGGGTTGATGGGGGGGTGGTTCATGGGGTTTGATGGGGGGGGTGGTTCATGGGGTTTGATGGGGGGGTGGTTCATGGGGTTTGATGGGGGGGGTGGTGGGCGGGTGCTTCATGGGGTTTGATACGGATGGAGAGCAGGTTAGAGGGGGCCGGTGTTGGGACTCACCTCCCCAGGTTGATGACTCCTCTTGGGATGCCGGTGGGCGTGTTGAAGGCCGGGAGGAGCTTCTCTCCTAGCTCCAGAACCTTCCGCTTGAACATCTGCAGAAATCAAACAGAGAGGGAGAGAGAGACATGTTATAGAGGGACGGGAAACAGAAACGGATGACACGGTAGACACAACAGGGAACAGATGTGACTGAGTGAGGAGAGGACAGAGGAGGGATAGTTGAGAGGAGAGGAGAAGAGAGAAGGACACAAGAGGAGTGAGAATATGATAGAGGAGAGAAGTAAGGAAATGAGAGGAGAGGAAAGACAGAGACGTGCCAACCGATTATGAGAATACTCATAAGAGTGTTTAGAAGACCGTAATGACAGTAATTCGTCCTTCAGTCCATCCCATTATAGAAAACATTATTGCAGCTCTCAATGTTTCCTTTGCTTTTTTTTCAAGAACATATACACACACACACACACACACACACACACACCATACAAAACAGCAATAAGAAGATATAATGAAGAAAATTCATTGCAAAAACAAATTACATAAAACACAGGACTGCTGCTGGACTCCCGATACAATCCAAATCAATCTCTCATTGATGTAATTTGAGGCAATTCAATTAAAACCTCCTTCCCTCTCCTCTCACTACCCTCTCCTCTCTGCAGGTCACATCTCTTCACTGTCACTCATCTCCTCTGCCCTATTCTCCACCTCCTCTTTCCTTTCCTTTCCTTTCCTCACCTCACCGTCTCTCTTCTCCTTAGCTCTCCTCTCCTCTCTCCTTCCTTCCTTCCAGAGACCAGGGACAATACCAGATACAGAGTCAATATACAGTACCAGCACAAACACAGTAGATACCAGTAGAAACAGAGGGCACATATCAGTAAAGTAGGGAGAGGCTATTTTCCATCGAGTAGAAAAAAAACAATTTAGCTTTCCTCCTCCAGAAATGTGCCAGCAGGGTGTTTAATGAATAATTGGCTTACTAAAAGGACTGGAGATTTCCATGGCGTCAACACAACTCTCCCTTTGCCACATGGACACACGCACATTACACATGATGATGACGATGACGAGGATGGTCATGGTGATGAGGACCAGGTGCACAGCCCATCATCTCATCATCTCATCAGCGCGTGACTCACGTTCACGACTATCGACTATTCTAATATCCGCGCAGCTCACTGCAGCTTCTCCAGTCAGTCAAAAACGTCAGTCAAAACGTCAGTCAAATTGGCACCCGCAGTCTCCAGGTATAGGAGCCGAACAACTCCATGGTGGGTGTGGTTGTATTCTGCGCGTTCGGCGTGTTCGTGCGTGCGACGGCGACATCGGTTTATACCGATGGGGAAAATATCCTGCGACTGGTCGACGGCCAAGCCTCAAGTTCTGCGGCATAACTTTTAAATTGAGACTCTCGGTGCAGCGCCTCATTCACATGACTTTAGAGACGGACAGCGGCGAGACCAGGGAGAACCCTGCTGCCAGACCCTCACGTCCAGAGCGGTGGCTTCCACACCGCACTCTCTGGGCTGCTCCAGACTCACGGGACGCAGGTAGAATGTTGAGGCTGCTTTATTGGGGAGTTGGTGATACGGTACCAGCCAGAGCAGGTGTACAGAGTACAAAGTGAGAGAGAGAGAGAGAGAGAGAGAGAGAGAGAGAGAGAGAGAGAGAGAGAGAGAGAGAGAGAGAGAGAGAGAGAGAGAGAGAGTGTGTGTAGCGTGCATAGCTGTGCGTATGCCTGTATATTTGTGTGTGTGTGTGTGTGTGTGTGTGTGTGCTTAAAATAACTACACTATCATGCTTTGTCACATAGATACACACGTTTTTTGCATATATTTGGGGATAATAAAGACACACTGAAAAAATTATACAGGTTATACTGTGATAATATTGGGTTAGGATTATTATTCAGTAAACTGCATTTTTAAAAGCGAAACACCGAAAACGCTTCTGTGGAGTGTGTGTGTGTGTGTGTGTGTGTGTGTGTGTGTGCCCGGGATGATTGCTGATTGAAGCAGCCTCACCTGGCCCCCAGTCAGGCTGATTAGACTCTGGGGCTGCTGGGTGAGGCTGCACACCTGTGGGTCCTTGGTAATCAAGACCCACAGGTTGAACCAGCCATAAACACACACACACACACACACACACACACACTACACAGAAGCGTTTTCGGGGTTTCGCTTTTAAAAATGCAGTTTACTGAATAATAATCCTAACCCAATATTATCACAGTATAACCTGTATAATTTTTTCAGTGTGTCTGTAAATATGCAAAAAAAGTGTGTATCTATGTGACAAAGCATGATAGTGTAGTTATTTTAAGCACACACACACACCACACACACACACACACACACACACACACACACACACACACACACACACTGTGCTACAACCAGAGCTCCAGTTGAGATAAAACTGTGTGTAGTGTGCATAGCTGTGGGTATGCCTGTGTGTGTGTGTGTGTGTGTGTGTGTGTGTGTGTGTAGTGTGCATAGCTGTGGGTATGCCTGTGTGTGTGTGTGTGTGTGTGTGTGTGTGTTTGTGAGGGTGTTGTGTAGTTCAGCCCCTAATGCCTAATTTCTCTTTATCAGCCCTTACCGCTGCCACAAGCTGCGACACACACACACACACACACACACACACACACACACACACACACACACACACACACACACATAAACAAACAAAGTGTGGTTACCTCTCAGTTATTTGTTTACTCATGAATTACCCAGAGATTAATTACAGGGAAAGTCCATTAGTTGAACTGTGATTTACATTAAACACATCACCCATAACTCCACCCAGACGACACACACACCCGGCCCATAACTCCGCCCGGACGACACACACGGCCCATAACTCCACCCCGATGACACACACCTAGCCCTTAAGTCCACCTCAGGGACAGATACCCCTTTACCTCTATTTCCCCCCCGCAGAGTTCAGCAGTTGCCCTGCAGCACCCGGTTGATCCCATGAGATGGTATGCTTGTAGAATCTAGCTTTATTGGCCTACTTACCTGTGTAACATCTATAGCCCGGCAGCATTTAGCCTGTACTAGCCATGTAGCTTGTAGCATGTAGTAGCATTTAGAATGTTGCCTCTAGTCTTTATACCCTGCGGTGCCTCAGGAAAAGCGAAATAGGCCAGAGGTGGCTAGTGAACTTCTACCGTGGCCCCGTAGAGAGCGTCCTGACGGGTGGCGTCACCGTGTGGTACGACAACACCACTGAACAGGACAAGAAAGCCATCCAGAGGGTCGTGGTGATGGCAGAGAAGATCATCTGGTGTGCACTTCCATGCATTGAGGAGATCTGTGGGACCAGATGTTGGAAGAAGGCCATGTCCATCATAAAGGACTGCAACCACCCTGGGCCCCATCTCTTCTCCCCCCTACCGTCCGGTCCGTACAAGGACCACCAGGTTAAAGGATAGTTTTTATCCACAGGCAGTGCGCCTACTGAACTGCTAGGAGTGCTGCCACTATCATAACAGTGTCATAAACATAACTTAACTTTTTCATACTTTCTGGACACAGCACTGTATTCATAATGCTGCTGCGCAGCTGGCACTTTAAACGCATTTAAATATTTTAGCACAATTTAACACATCCATACATATCATCTATCAGTCACTTTGCCGTTCTCTTTTTGTTCATTTCTTATTGTATGTATTATTTTGATGGTGTTGTTTAGGGGATTCAGACTGTGGGAGGCAATGGGGAGTAAGCATTCCAATGTACTTGTTGCAAATGGCCAATAAATATCTTGAATCTTGTACCTTGTACCTTGTACTGTAGCATGTAACCATGTAGCATTGCAGCCTGCATACCTCCTATAGCCTCTAGGCTGGCCGTGTGGCATGTAGCCCTGGAGCATGTAATAGCCCTAGTAGCCCTGTAGCCTTTATCCCTGCAGCATGGGGACTAGGCTAGCCAGGCTACGTGCCCAGCATGTAGCCCAATATAACCTGTACCTCCACCTGTCAGAGGCTGTGAGCTGACCAGGGCTGGCAGGATGAAGGCCGCTCCCGTCCCTTCTGCTCCCGGCTACATGCTTGACAGAGAGGCGCCGTGGGCGGGGGATGGGGGAGGACTTTCCATCAATTCTTAACCACTGGGGATCTCTAGCGGGCACACAGTCACCCCTCTGAGGGCGATCGTGGTCACGCACTGACAGAGAGTGCGAGCGAGAGCGAGTGCGAGAGAGAGAAAGAGGCGCTCATACGCCCCGCCACTTCCAGTTCCCCGGCGGAGGCCTGGATCCCCCCCCCATCCCCCCGCTGAGCAAAGAGCAGAGCGCTGTGACGCACGGCAGAGAGCGAGAGAGCGAGAGAGAGAGAGAGAGAGAGAGAGAGAGAGAGAGAGAGAGAGAGAGAGAGAGAGAGAGAGAGAGAGGGGGGGGGGGGGGGGGGCGTGTCGACCGTCAACGAGGAATGTATTTTAGGAACGTATTCTCTCTGTTGCCAAACTCTCCCTCTGG
>CM051008.1:3603757-3606257 GCA_027704905.1 Muraenolepis orangiensis | reverse complement strand
AAAAAAGAAAAGTCAAGTAATAAGCTTGGCAAAACACCACATAGAACGTCCTTGAGAACGTCATACAGGATGTACTTGAGGAAAGTCATCGAGAAAATCCTTTTGGCAAAATCCTTGACAACGTCCTTGAGGAACGTCATGCTGAACAAGTGATGCTGAACTTCCCTGAGAAAAGCTATGTATCTCCACACACACACACACACACACACACACACACACACACACACACACACACACACATATTTATGGAGGCAAAGCTCCAGAAAATAGTTTACTTGAAAATCGAAATCTTCTCCATCTCCAAGCCCTCTTTTGAATCAAACATATTGTCCTCTAGATTGTCCCACGGTGGTTAAACGCCGTCTGGGCTGGTCCACGCAAATGATTACACTTTTGCATACTTTGGTACTTCAAAGTCCTATCGCAACGTCTACGTCAGCAGGGGAACACAAAAAACGAAATCTATCCATAACACCTGTTGACACACACACACACACACACATTGGCACACACACACACACACACACACACACACACACACACACACACACACACACACACACACACACACACACACACACATTGGCACACACACACACACACACACACACACACATTGGCACACACACACACACACACACACACACACACACACACACACACACACACATTGGCACACACACACACACAAAAACACTCATCCCAGCCAAAGAGCCTCACAGGCGGTCAACACTGATGAAAGCACACCTCCCACCAACGCACACCAAAATTCTACTAAATAAATAAAATGCATTTAATAAAAGGATATATATATATTTGTATATATACAAAATAAAACATATATATATATATATATATATATATATATATATAACAGTGGAAATATTTCCTTTATAATTTATGGAGGAAGTAAAATAGCCCAGTCATCCTTTTCCAATGATATAAAAAGTATCATTGAAGTACTTTGAAGTACACTGAAGTATAGAAAGTGTGTAGTCATCACATTCCTCCTGAGGAAGACTATGAAGTAAAAGTACAAAGTCTGCCGTATATATATATATATGGAATTAGTAGCACAACATTACAATACAATACCACCATGAGTAGGGTAGAAGTATTGTCGTAGTACTTTAGGTGAAATCCGGGTTTTTTGTTGTTGCATAAAAGCAAGGAAAGACAGTGTAAGAGGAAGGTTTCCTATGTAGATCAATGTGTGTGTGTGGGGGGGGGGGGGGAGTACCGCAGTGTGTGTGTGTGTGTGTCCTGGTCGTGCTGTGTGTGTGTGTGTGTGTGTGTGTGTGTGCGTGCATGCGTGCGTGCGTGTGTGCATGCGTGTGTGAGTGCACCTGGTGTGTGTGTGTGTCCTGGTCGGGCTGTGTGTGTGTGTGTGTGTGTGTGTGTGTGTGTGTGTGTGTGTGTGTGTGTGTGTGTGCGTGTGTGCGTGCATGCATGCGTGTGTGAGTGCACCTGGTGTATGTGTGTGTGTGTCCTGGTCGGGCTGTGTGTGTGTGTGTGTGTGTGTGTGTGTGTGTGCGTGTCTGCGTGCATGCATGCGTGCGTGCGTGCACCTGGTGTGTGTGTGTCTGCCACACTCATGCAACAGGGGAAAGAGGAGTGTGAGAAGAGAAGGGGCTTCGTTCGGAGATGATTAATGAAAGTATGTGGCTTCAAAGGGGGGCCGCCCAAGATGAAAGCCCAACAGGAAAGAGGACCACCATGACGCAAGGTAGGCACGTATGTGACACAGTGTGCGTGCGTGTGCGTGTGTGTGAATGAGAGAGATCTAGAGTAAAGACAAATGCAGCATAAAGTGAGGAGATGGAGAGGGGGAGAGAAGGGGGACAACAAGAAAATGAGGGAGAATCAATTTGAGGGAGACAAAAATGACAAGAGACTTAAACTGTGTCCATATATTGCCTCTTATACATCTATGCTTGTGTCTGCACTTTACCTCGCAAGTCATTGTATATATATATATATATATATATATATATATATATATATATATAAACTGTATATATCTCTGGTAATGCTGAATCACCTGGTTCATGATACACCCCGATATAACACCGCTCTGAAATACACACACACAACAGATACCTTACCTTTCAAAACACCAACCACCTAAACACACTCACCACCTCCCTTTAAAAACACCAACCACCTTAAAACACACTCACCACCTCCCTTTAAAAAACACCAACCACCTTAAACACACTTACCACCTCCCTTTAAAAACACCAACCACCTAAACACAACAACCACCTCCCCTTTAAAGACCCCAAAAACCAAAATACACGACTGCCAACCTTTTAAAAACACACAACCACCCACCCACCCACCCACCCTTTAAAACCCCCCACCCCCTCCTGCTGCCCCCACAGACAAAAACGAATGTAACTCATACTTTATTGGAGGGTAAAACCAGCGAGTTACCGTCAGCAACACAGAGGAACGATCCTCTCCCTTTAAAAATGCACAAAACTAGCGGAAATAGCTG
>CM051008.1:3593757-3598757 GCA_027704905.1 Muraenolepis orangiensis | reverse complement strand
TTCATGTGTGTGTGTGTGTGTGTGTGTGTGTGTGTGTGTGTGTGTGTGTGTGTGTGCAAGCTATTGCACGTTGAAAGGGTTTAAAACAGTGTGTACAGTGTGTGAACGTAAATGATTGTGCACCCATGAATGTGCATGTGCATACATGGGTGTATGTGCACGTGTGTGTGTGTGTGTGTGTGTGTGTGTGTGTGTGTGTGTGTGTGTGTGTGTGTGTGTGTGTGTGCGTGTGGATAGATGTGCAGGCTTATCCCGGCTGGCAATGCTAGCAGCATGTCGCAACGCTACACTCAGATGTTGAACTGAGAACAACAGGAACACGCACAGATTAGAGCAGGGATACGTGGCTACTGCTCACCGGTCTGCAGATACACTCTCTGGTCCTCACTACTTCACACCCTGGACTACACAACTTCACACCCTGGTCCTCACAACTACACACCAAGAGGTGTTGATTGGAACAGTGGGCAGGTGCAGTGGTACACCACTGTGTTTGCACAAGTTATGCACAATTAATTGTATATAAATCTAAATGTTGGCCTCTGCAATTACTAAACGGGAAAGGTGACAATTAATGGGTTTTTTAAAACATAATTAAATCTGATTTTGTACGCCTGTTATATTAAAATCTAATTACAAACTGTTCAACTCAGCAATTGCTTCATTATTATATTTTTCGCAGTCTAATCCTTAATGACCCGTCTCTGTACTCACAGACCTCAACCTGCTACTTAATGAGCTGTCTCTGTATTCACTGTCTAACCCCTACCTGCTCCTTAATGACCTGTCTCTTCACTGTCTAACCCCTACCTGCTCGTTAATGACCTGTCTCTTCACTGTCTAACCCCTACCTGCTCCTGAATGACCCGTCTCTGTATTCACTGTCTAACCCCTACCTGCTCCTTAATGACCTGTCTCTGTATTCACTGTCTAACCCCTACCTGCTCCTTAATGACCTGTCTCTGTATTCACTGTCTAACCCCTACCTGCTCCTTAATGACCTGTCTCTGAATTCACTCGAAGACACCTCAGGTGTCCAGAGCCTCTGCAGAAAGACAGCCTGCTGCTGCTCTCTCAAAGTCACCTTGCAAAGTTACCGATTGGACGCCAAGTCACAGGCCATCACAGCCAATCACAGAGAGGTCTGCTGAAGTGCTGGCCCCCAGGGAGCAGACCCAGGAAGGACAGCCAAGGAGGACTCAAAAGTCTGTCCCCTCTGAATGAGGCCATGATCCCTGGATAGAGGCCCGCAGTGTGTGTCTCTGGAGCCACACACTGTGGCCCTCATGGGTACCCTCATGCGTACCCATGAGCTACATATTCCACCCAACTGTGACAATTATTAAGTGACATATTACTTATTAGTAAGTGTTAGTGTCAACATTGTATATGTAATAGTGAGTGTCCCGCACTGGGCTCGAACTCATGATCTCCGGCATGAGAGCCATAGCTCTAACGTAAGAAGCTAAAACCCATGGTAGCTTCATCACTAGAACGTCATTTAGGCCTTGGAGGTTTACCACTGCACAGCACCACCTGCTGGTGTCCGTTACACATACACACTTTTATTTTCTATTTTCTATTAATTATTTCCCTGTATAACATTTACCTCAACTTATCTGATAATTATCATGATAAATATATGAGTTCCACTTAAACGCCACCATTTGGTTGCCCACGGCTACGCTTGCCCACATTGTGCTTTCTGTAGGTTCCGCTTACAGCTTTTGCGTGCGGCTGCCCTCGTGGCGACCATGGGGGCCGTCTCCCTGCCATCCTCCCCCCCCCGCTGCCACAAGGAGCTCTTCTATGCTCTGAATCCTGCATGAACCGCCCCTGCGGTGGCGTGGGAGAGGAGCTCGCCATTCCAGAACGGCATGCCATGAGACGGTACAAATCCTAGGCTGACTGAGCCAAGCTCGGGGCTGAAGCTATTGTTGGCATCATTGTGTGTCTATATATATATATATATATTTGTGTATATATATATGTGTGTGTGTATATATACATGTATGCAGAGCTGGTCCATGTTGCCAGGGAGAGAGAAGTTTGGAGTGCCCAGCTGGAGCTGCTACCCCCCGCGACCCGACCCGGATAAGCAGTAGACGAGGGATGGATGGTATACACATATAAATGTATATATAAAAAAATACATAATAAATATATATATTTATTTATATTAGTAGTAATATAATTTGTATATTATTTTATATTTTTGTTTATATATTAATAATTAGAGTTTTTACACTGTCTTGATCACCTTCACCTATGGACATGAACAATGGGTAATGACCGAAAGGACGAGATCGCGAATACAAGCGGCCGAAATGAGTTTCCTCAGGAGGGTGGCTGGTATCTCCCTGAGGGATAGGGTGAGAAGCTCAGTCACTCGTGAGAGACTCAGAGTAGAACCGCTGCTCCTTCGCGTAGAAAGGAGCCAGTTGAGGTGGTTCGGGCATCTAGTAAGGATGGTCGCCTCCCGAGGGAGGTTTTCCAGGCACATCCAACTGGGAAGAGACCACGGGGCAGACCGAGGTACAGGTGGGGTGATTACATCTCCACACTGGCCTGGGAACGCCTCGGGATCCCCCAGTCAGAGCCAGTCGATGTTGCCAGGGAGAGGGAAGTTTGGAGTCCCCTGCTGAAGCTGCTACCTCCGCGACCCGATTACGGATAAGCGGGAGAAGATGGATGGATGGATGGACACTGTCTTGATTGGTTTGCACCAATCAAGTTTTTGTTGCTGCTGTAACACCAGAATTCCCCCCCTGGGAGTCATATGTTGATGCTCTCTTTATGAGTAAAGTGTTATCTTATGTTATCTGATCTTCCGGTTTTAGACAACATCTCCTGCAGGGCAGAACATCCTGGTTTCCGGTGTCAGTCCCTCTCCTCTTCCTCATCTCCGGGCCTCCTCTTCCTCAGCGGGTAGTCTTGCTCACTATGTCCTCATTGCTCAGAATCTCTCTCTACGCCTCTTTAAAAACACAAGTATTTGCTTTTATTAATGTTTTAGCGGGCGCTTTTATCGAAAGTGCCCTCCACAGGGAACACTTATTTATGAGCAGGCAGGAGGGTGAGGGCATCTTGCTCAAGGATGCCGACAGGTTACAGACACCAGCGGGGACACCCTGTGGATCTAACCCAGAACCATCCGGCTGGGAGTAGTCTCTAAACACCATCACGATGGCTGGACCCTCCTGCAGAATATATATTTTCAGTTGGAAGGGGGGCATTAGACGTTGGCTCGGGGAGACCAGAGAAGGTACAGCTCCAAAGAGGCCCGGTGGAGGCCGACCGCAGACTGACTGTGGCGTTAAGAACACTGAGGGGGTGTCCGCAGGGCCAACCGGACTTCACAAAACAATTACAGCTTTGGTCGTGGAACAACATTTCTGCAGTTTCTCCAACTCTCTATTGCTGCAATATCTTCCTTTAATAGCTATCTTTCTCTACCTCTCCCCCCATCTCTCTCTCTCTCTCTCTCTCTCTCTCTCTCCTCTCTCTCTCTCTCTCTCTCTCTCTCTCTCTCTCTCCCCCCATCTCTCTCTCTCTCCCTCTGCCTCTCTCTCTCTCTCTCCCCCTACCTCTCTCTCTCTCTCTCTCTCTCTCTCTCTCTCTCTCTCTCTCTCTCTCTCTCTCTCTCTCTCTCTCTCTCTCTCTCTCTCTCTCTCTCGCAGTCCCCCTCCATCAGAGCAGGCAGTAGTTTTTCCTTTGTGTCTGTGTCTCTATTCTATTTCCTGGTTTTCAGGGCGGATTGAGAGGCATTGCACCCAGAGTGGCTAAGCTGCAGGGATTTATTACAGCACCTATGACCTATAATAGCTTTCTGTAAGAATACGAGACACACACACACACACACACACACACACACACACACACACACACACACACACACACACACACACACACACACACACACACACACACACACACACACACACACACACACACACACACACACACACACATGGGTGTGACAGTGTGTGTGTGTGTAGAGTGCACGTGATGGGATTAAATTGCCCCCCTCCCCACCTACTGTCCCGAACCTTGAACCGATTCCAAAGGAAAGCCCCACTCTCCACGTCGCCAAGCGACCACCAGGTGTTGTCGTTGCTCACGGGGAGGTTTAACTCGGAGACGACAGCCAGATCCCAGGAGGCCAACCAGGGCGGACGGACAGGTCACCTGATCGATGAAACCGCAATCGCCAGTCGGGTTGCGAGAGAGGCGCCATCAAAAGGTAATATTAGCCTAGCAACTACAAGAAGGGCCGTTCTGATTGGACCTGATTGATGCCATCACGGTGCGTGTGATTGCCCTGCTCCTGGGACAGAAGCTGTTTCATTTCCCTCCAGAAAGGACGGGGTGGTGGGGAGGGGGTGGGGGTCCATGACCCTGCAGGCGAGGAGCACAAAATGGCCGCCGTGAGCAGAGCAAGACAAGGTCACCCTCTGTTCCGTCCTAAGCGGTAATGACGTGGCGTCACCCGCACCCAATCTCCACATTGAACTCCTGACCCAGGGTGGGCTGATGGGAGGGGAGTGGAGCTGGAGAGGAGCAAGGACACGTGATTGGTGGAATTAGATCCACGCTTTTCTAGCCTGTGGCCACTCAAAGGGCTTTTTACAATGGCTCACATTCACCCATCCATGCACACATCCATACACGTACTCACAGACGCCGATGTCTCCCATGCAAGGAAACAGCCAGCCGGTCGGGAGCAGTAAGGGTCAGGATTCTTGGTCAGGGATCGACCAGGAACGCCCCAGATGCTGGTGATGAAGCAACTCTTGAGCAACACTCTGAGCGGGAAACCAGCTCAAAGGCATGTGGGCAGGGGATTCACACTCCAGTCTGTGGGCTACGAGGGTCTGGAAGCGTAACTGCGCTGCTTCCACAGCGCTTCCTCTGATGTGATTGAATTCACTTTATTATTTTCACGAAGCTTACTCTGTGCTTTGACTTTTATTTTTTCCTCACCATCCATATTTATTATA
>CM051008.1:3581257-3586257 GCA_027704905.1 Muraenolepis orangiensis | reverse complement strand
ACACTCCAATTATAGCTCTTCTTAAATCAGCACCTTTATTAATTCTCTGCACACGTGTTTTGTTGACTTGACTTGCATGCCGCTATCTCTCTATTATTACCCACGTCAACTGACTGCGCGTCTCATTGCATAAAAACGTAGGAATTAGCATATGATCAAGACACATCACACATACTGTATATGGTGTGGGGAAAAGATGGAAATCCAAGGGAGCGTTGCATATTTCATATTCTATATCTGTGATCCGATTGCATACGGAGCTGAGGGTGTGACTGCCATATGTGTCCGTATGTACAGCTCCGTTCACACTGCATGCCTTAGTGTTCAAGACACAATTTGGATTCTATTGCTCTGATCCGATTTTAGTTTTGGATCAGAGCAATAGATTTATTTTATTTTTTACATAAGACATCAGATTCCAGTGTGAACGCGTTATTCCCGTACGGACCCCCATGTGCTAAAGAACAATAACAAATACTGACATGCAGCCTGCTGTTGTATGTATGAAGTGTGTCATATGAATAGAGGCCACTGATGTCAGTGTTCATGCTTCGATTCCGATGTTGTTCAAAGTTGTGAAAACAAATGTGGATGAGGAGAAAGAGAGAGACACATGTTTATTCTACGGAGTGTGTGTGTGTTTCCGGGAAACCACATTTTAAAGTAGCTCAAATCCGAATTGAAAAATTCTGATTCCATGTGATTTGCGCTATTCACACGGTTATGTCAAAAATTGGATTATATTTTTTTACGGAGGTGTGTGTGTGCGTGTGTGTGTGTGTGTGTGTGTGTGTGTGTGTGTGTGTGTGTGTGTGTGTGGAGTCGGAGCCTGTAGGAGTAGTGGGATCGTGAATGGCTTCAGTGAAACAGATTTCATCGCAGTCCCTCCACGTACAGCCTCCAGCGCCGCCGTCTTTGGTGTCTGCATTCAGAGTGACTCCAGCGCAGGATTGCGACAGGTGGCGATCTAGAGTGACGTTAAAGTCACATGAATTCTGATCCGACTGTTCAGACTGAGGTCGCGTCGCAAAAAAATCAGTTCTGTATCTGATTTCCGGAAACTAGATTTGCATGTGATTTGCGCTGTTCAAAAAAATTGGAATCCACAAATTGGATTTGCTTTTGCAGTTTTGCCTTACAGTGCGAACAACGCCCAACACAATCAGAATGCCTTTGTTGTCAAGTACACAAAACTGTCTAGCAATCCCCATGACAAAACAACAACAACATTTCAAACAACTGAAACCATTAATTAAAAAACATAGCTAAACTAAATAAACTGAATTGTTGACAGTGTTCAGTGAACCACAGGAGAGACTGACACACACACACCACACACACACCACACACCACACCACACCACCACACACACCACACACACACACACACACACACACACACACACCCACACAATGTGTAATAACAAGTTTACAAGTTAACGACCGTCCTGACATTAGTACAGAAATATATATATATACGCGTTATGAAATAACGATCTGTCTTTCCATGCAGTCTTTGTAGACAACTTGACTTACAAGGACTTACAAGGTCCTGTCCCGGCCCTGGACGTCCCGGGGAGGAACGTCCTCACCCAGCTGGGGGGATTTATCCCTGCAGTATCTACGGCCGCACCATACATCATGGAGACAGCATGTGTCGTCAACGCGCTATAAGATACAGTCCCAGGGCTTAGCGATAACATCAAATATAAATAAATCCATATCAGACACGGCCACCGACGCTTTTGAAATAAAGCATTTAGAAGTTTTTTTTCTCCCCCCCCCCCTTTCCTCCTCTTCACCCCCCCCCCCCCCCACTCCCCCCCCTTTCCTCCTCTTCACCCCCCCCCCCCACTCCCCCCCCCTTTCCTCCTCTTCACCCCCCCCCCACTCCCCCCCCCTTCCCTCTTCACCCCCCCCCACTCCCCCCCCCTTTCCTCCTCTTCACCCCCCCCCACTCCCCCCACTCCCCACCCTCCCCCAGTTGGTGTGAAGTCAGCGTTATTTTCTGCCTGCATATCATCTCCGCGCTACGCCCCAGACAGCTCCCCGAGCCACAATTCATCTTTCTCCGCTATTACCTCCTCCTCATCCTCCCCCTCTTCCTCCTCCTCATCCTCCCCCTCTTCCTCCTCCTCATCCTCCCCCTCTTCCTCCTCCTCATCCTCCCCCTCTTCCTCCTCCTCTTTCTACTCCTCGTCGTCCTCTTCTTCATTCTTCCAGGGAAGCACCCTCAGGGGAGTAGGCTGGGGGGGGTGGGGGGGTGGGGGGGTGGGGGGGGGGGGGTGTATAGGGGTGTAGGGGGTGTAGTCTGGGGGGGGTGGGGGGGTGGGGGTGTATAGGGGTGTAGGCTGGGGGGGGTGGGGGGGTGGGGGGGGGGGGGTGTATAGGGGAGTAGGCTGGGGGGGGTGGGGGGGTGGGGGGGTGGGGGTGTATAGGGGTGTAGGGGGTGTAGTCTGGGGGGGGTGGGGGTGTATAGGGGTGTAGGGGTGTAGTCTGGGGGGGGTGGGGGGGTGGGGGTGGGGGTGTATAGGGGTGTAGGGGAGTAGGCTGGGGGGGGTGGGGGGGTGGGGGTGTATAGGGGTGTAGGGGAGTAGGCTGGGGGGGTGGGGGGGTGGGGGTGTATAGGGGTGTAGGGGGTGTAGTCTGGGGGGGGGTGGGGGTGTATAGGGGTGGGGGTATGGGGGTGGGGGTGTATAGGGGGTGTAGTCTGGGTAAGGAGTCAGTGTGGTCACCCCTAAAGGTCAACTCATCCAGTGACACGTCCGGTGATCTTTATGGTGTGAGGATGACGGCGGTGTTGTTGGGCGGATGAACGAGTCCACTGTTTCTCTTTCAGCAGATGCTGCTAAAAAAGTGACTTGACTGATGTGAAGTCTGATGCACGTCATTTAGGAGCAGGTGGGGCGGGATGGTTAGGCTCAGCCTTGCTCTTGGATGCCTACAAGCACCTACACAGACATATAGTTTGGGCAAGCAGGGCTTTTGTTTGGATGCTCCACCTGTCCGTTCTAAACGCAAGCCCCGCCCCTGAACTTCCTCATAAACTTTAAATGTGAGTCGCCCTCCACTTGCATTATGAATATTTCATTGCTTTTATAATTGGGTTGCATTCTACTTCTTGCTTTAATATGAATATTGAAATGGTTTTGTCAAGTCCAATTTATTCTTTGCCATTATGATAATGCTCAGTGTTCCGTGCTGATAAAGCACTTTAGAGTTGGAGAAAAACAGCAACAGAACGAGAGAAACAAAGATTAGGAGAGAGAGAGACAGCCACAGAGAGAGAGAGAGAGGCAGACAGAGAGAGAGAGAGAGAGACAGCCACAGAGAGAGAGAGAGAGACAGACAGAGAGAGAGAGAGAGACAGCCACAGAGAGAGAGAGAGAGACAGCCACAGAGAGAGAGAGAGAGGCAGACAGAGAGAGAGACAGACAGAGTGATGGTATGGTGGGGATTTACAGACAGATATATCTTCTGTTGGTCCGAGTTAGTTAAAGCTTCTAAACTCACGAAAAGTAAGAATTTAGAAATGCTTTTAAATGTGGAACGCGGTCTGCATTTCGGGCCAACGAAAATGAAATCTACCCAGAGAGAAGGGGAGAGAGATTATATGTATATTATTATTATTATCTTTGTACTTTGTACATTACTATAAGTCACTTATGGCACCCATTGCACTCCTGAACCATCCCTGGAAGGAGGGATCCCCTTCTACTCTGTGTTCCTTCTCAAGATTTCTTCCTACGTAATTAAGGGAGTTTTTTCTTGCCCTTAGGGGGGCTAGGGTTTGGGGGTGTTGTAAACATGTGGCATGTGAAGCCCTTTGAGACTATAACTGTGATTAAGGGCTATACAAATAAAATTGACTTGACTTGACTTGACTTGAGAGGCAGGGGGGTAGATATAGGGATATAGATATAGGGTATGTGAATGTACAGTATGTCTGTGCGTGTGTGTGTCTGTGTGTGCGTGAGTATGTACGGGCATGTCTGTGTGTGAGTTCTTCATGAGCCAAGACAAAGCCATATTTAGAGACAGTGGGTCACCCAAATGGAGGAAATCAAACATGGCCTCTTTTAAACCAGCCACCCACACACCAACACACCCCTCCCCCTACCCCCCACACACACCCGCACACACACCCGCACACACACACACACACACACACACACACACACACACACACACACACACACACACACCACCCTGCCCCCTAAACTAGACTAAGGGAGGGAGATTCCAGAAAACCCAAGAAGATTCTAAAACTTTGGGAAGAGTCCGAACATAATCCAATATAATCCATGTCTCCATATCATTAAGGGCTCAGGGCTCAACAGTGCCACTATTTCCCTCGAAAATTCCCTCGTGCAAACACACAAAAACACAGCACATTGAAACATGCACATTGAGTTTTTAATTCAAATTAAATAAGACCACCTGACCAGCTTTCACACATCGATTGCGATAGGTTTGCCCACGGACCAAGGGAACAGCCCCCATCATCACACATTCCAATAGGAGTTGGGAGGTGTAGTTTTATATCAGTTTAGACTGTTTAGCAACGTGGAAGCCACAATGACAATACAACAACTCTGCAACTAATTGCTTGCAAAATAATCACAAGATAATGTGCTAAAACTGGTCCTCGCATGCAACGTGGTATATCTACTATATGTCATAGGCCCAGTTTGAGGTACTTATTGTGTTAACTCTAGGGAGCCAACTGATTGTACTTTCTACCTGAGCACTGGTTCTGCTCTTGGAGGGCCTGTGAGGAAGGAAATGCACTTATGATTTCTGGTGACTTGTAGTGTACTCTTGCCCACCTACAGTATGTTGAATGCACTTACAGGATTGTGTAAGTCGGTTTGGACAAAAGAGTCTGCTCACTGAATGTAATGTTATGTCATGTAAAAGCTGTCTGTGGATATTGCAGCAGTAGAGAGCGGGTGGAAATGTTGGAAGCTGGAGTCTGAAACTGGCGATGCACCAGCTCAT
>CM051008.1:3551257-3576257 GCA_027704905.1 Muraenolepis orangiensis | reverse complement strand
CAGCGCTCACCTACGCCCGTGGTCATGTTGTGATGAACCGTCGGCCAACCTCTGACCCGCAGCTTTGCCCGGCAACAGTTGGGTTGCACGTCAGTACGTTTAAAGGGACGTTCAAGTGGATCAATTTTGAAATGTGTTTTTGTTAACGACCAATCGGACATCACGAGTGGGAGGGTCCAGCTAGCGATGTGATGGACAGCTGGCCGATAACTCCCGGGTCACCCCCCCCCCTGGTGGGCCGTACCAACAAGCAGGGCTGTACTCGAGACAACGGATCGGACAAAGAGTCATATTTGAGACCGAGACAGTGGGGCGATTTGCCTCACATAGAAAAGGAAGGTTTCGGAATCTAATGTTTTGATGACAGAAATTGTTTCCGTAAAACTAAGTTGCACCATTACCTAACTCAAATTAGATGCATATATTTCCTCTACTTTCTCGTACTGCTCCAGGACAATATATGCTGCTGCTAACACTGTTTTATATTTTTATCCGGCATGATTTTGGTGATATTAATGAAATATGGGAGCGGGGTAATCTCTTTCAAATTAAAACTAATAGTCACTGTTGGTGTCGTTGGCATTTGGCCAATTAACCTTACGGCGGGAATGAGCCATTTTTGGACAAGCCAACGTAATGTTACTTAGCTAGATGCCAAATTAACTCCTCTGGATATTTACGCATTCACTGCTCGGCACTTTTTGGAAGAGATTAAAATGGTAAAAGTAGTAAAAACAATATGTATCAATGCAACTTCCAACACGGATTTGGAGTCATTTCCAAGACTAAGCAGTCAAATTCACCCCGAGTCCAAGACGAAAACATTTGTTTCATGACTCGAGACTCGAGTCCTTCAACTACCTGCTCACTAGTAGCCAGGTCCAGCATTCACCTGGGACACATGGACACGCCCACATTTGATGTCACAAGTGGATAGATTCAAGTGGCTTGTAACGGCTAATCAGCCACACACTTGGCGGTGAAAGACTTTGTCACGCCAACATATCGGTAGGCTGTCAGAGCAACGGTGGTTATTAAGACGAGCTCTATATCTAGTCTCCCCATCCCCTTGTCGTCAATGTGTCAGTCTTTTACTCATCGATTTGCTGTAATTCTCATTTCCACCGTGTACACTGTACCTCCTCACTTCCCACTGTCCCTCACATTCTTCCACCTCCGCCTCTTCTTTACTCCTTCTCCTTCTTAATCAAATTCACTCCTCCTCCTCTTCTTCTTCATCATCATCGTCTTCCTCCTATCCTCGTCACCCTCGCCGTCCTCATCCTTGTCCTCTAGATACCTCTCCCTCCTCTCTCCCTCGCGCTCTGGTCCTCCTCCTCTTACGTTTTAACCTCAGTTAAAAGCCGCCCTGGTGCCCGTGTGTCTACTGTCATTATCTTACGCTGCACCACAAGATCAGGACGCAGTATTATTTTTATAGTTAATTTACTGCATGGTAGCGTCCCCCCTGACAACAGACGGTTCTCCAATACCCATCACGGTATCATTAGCTGCAGCACAATATATTCTTGATCAGATTACAGTATGCCATGAATGCAATTACACTTTGCTTGTGCCTAACGAATACAAACATTTATTATGATTACAGATTATTAGCAATGGTAGCATTCCTAATCGATGGTTGGGCAGCGGATGTACGGCAGACACATTAAAACTAAATATGGTATGGTCTAAAAGCATTAGTCAGTGGTGGCCTGGTGTCTCGTATAAGACGATAATAAAACGAAAGTGCTCATAAGAGTTACATTGCTTCAGAGGAAAACAGAGAAGCGGCAGAGAGTATGGGCGTAAACAGAGAGAAACAGAGAGAAGGAGAGAGAGGTGGACCTAACCAGAGAAACAGAGAGAAGGAGAGAGAGGTGGACCTAACCAGAGAAACAGAGAGAAGGAGAGAGAGGTGGACCTAACCAGAGAAACAGAGAGAAGGAGAGAGAGGTGGACCTAACCAGATAAACAGAGAGAAGGAGAGAGAGGTGGACCTAACCAGATAAACAGAGAGAAGGAGAGAGAGGTGGACCTAACCAGATAAACAGAGAGAAGGAGAGAGGTGGACGTAGACAGAGAGAAACAGAGAAGGAGAGAGAGAGGTGGACGTAAACAGAGAGAAACAGAGAAGGAGAGAGGTGGACGTAGACAGAGAGAAACAGAGAAGGAGAGAGGTGGACGTAGACAGAGAGAAACAGAGAAGGAGAGAGGTGGACGTAGACAGAGAGAAACAGAGAGAAGGAGAGAGGTGGACGTAGACAGAGAGAAACAGAGAAGGAGAGAGGTGGACGTAGACAGAGAGAAACAGAGAGAAGGACAGCGAAGTGGACATAAACAATGTAGACAATGACAATCTATTTGAATCTAAACAGAAAAACAGAGAGAAGGAGCGAGAGGTGGACGTAAACAGAGAAACAGAGAGGAGGAGCGAGAGGTGGACGTAAACAGAGAAACAGAGAGGAGGAGCGAGAGGTGGACGTAAACAGAGAAACAGAGAGGAGGAGAGAGAAGTGGACGTAAACAGAGAAACAGAGAGGAGGAGCGAGAGGTGGACGTAAACAGAGAAACAGAGAGAAGGAGAGAGAAGTGGACAAAAAGACAGAGAAACAGAGAGACGTGAACATAAACAGAGAGAACCAGAGAGCAGCAGAGCGCTAGGGGAGAAGTCCTCTCACTAGACAGTGAGAGGACCAGTCAAATCCCAGCAAGAGCCCTTTAAAACCACCATGTCCTACAATTAAACATCCTCCTGGTCCTCTCTCCATGGAAGACCCGGAGGTTGTGACAGGACTATTTATTTAACAAAATAAAACAATGATTTGGCGTTATTATGGAACGACTACAATGGCTGTACTCTGGATGGAACTGTGGCCTCCCGTTGCTGCGGCAACGCTAACGCTCTGTGGCGGCGCACAAAAAGTTAGCCCTCAGGCTAACCAAGCCCCTACATCATTTATATGCATGTGTTGTACTCTTGATGTGTAGTACTGTGTGTGTGTGTGTGTGTGTGTGTGTGTGTGTGTGTGTGTGTGTGTGTGTGTATGTGTATGTGTGTGTGTGTGTGTGTGTGTGGTATGAGTGTGTGTTGATCTCGTTGCATCCTAACTTGTACGTCGATTTAGATAAAAGCATCCGACTAAATAAATAAAATGTGTAAAATGTGTAAAATGCGTGGGTTGTGTTTGTGTTGTGCTGTGTATCTGTATGTGTATGAGTGAGTGTGTGTTGGGTATGTTGTGTACGTGTTTGTGTAAGCGTGTGTGGACCGCATGCATCGGTCCCCCGTCCCGTCCCCCCCTCCCCCCTTGCGCCACGGGTCATGGAGCCCCTCTCCCCGCCATGGGTCGTGGAGAACATGTGTGTTTACGACTTGCTCCGTCGCCCCTGCCCTTGTGTATTTTAAAACCTGTGACATGCGATACCCAGTAAGGAACCGGAGATGGAATATAACCGCGATAGGTCACCATAATTACAGGCCGTACCAGCGGGTCCGTTTCTCCTGGAGGAGCAATGGGCTGTTATGAGGAGAGGCCGAGATCTGGGGAGACGGCATGGCCAATTACCCTTGCATCTGATGGCTAACTAAGTAGCCGGCCACCCGCGAGAGCCGCCCGGCCTGTGTTTTATCCTCACACCCGTCACCTTTTTACGACGCCAACAACAACTACAACAACAACAACAACACACATTATCCGGACCGTGTCCCACGGGAGGAATGAATATCGTCTCTAGATCTCCCCCCCCTCTCCATCACCTCGTCATGCAGAGGAGATAACATGACATAAGATATGCGATACGAGAAGATGAGATTTAATTGAATGCTTTTTTTTTGAAGATAGGACGCACTTCATCAAAATTTTCAGACAGGAAATGCGGGAAGTACAGGACAGAGAAAACATATCATACCATACCTATATACAACCTATCATACGATACCTATATACAACCTATCATACGATACCTATATACAACCTATCATACCATACCTATATACAACCTATCATACCATACCTATATACAACCTATCATACCATACCTATATACAACCTATCATACGATACCTATATACAACCTATCATACGATACCTATATACAACCTATCATACGATACCTATATACAACCTATCATACGATACCTATATACAACCTATCATACGATACCTATATACAACCTATCATACCATACCTATATACAACCTATCATACCATACCTATATACAACCTATCATACCATACCTATATACAACCTATCATACGATACCTATATACAACATATCATACGATACCTATATACAACATATCATACGATACCTATATACAACCTATCATACGATACCTATATACAACATATCATACGATACCTATATACAACCTATCATACGATACCTATATACAACCTATCATACGATACCTATATACAACATATCATACGATACCTATATACAACATATCATACGATACCTATATACAACCTATCATACGATACCTATATACAACATATCATACGATACCTATATACAACATATCATACGATACCTATATACAACCTATCATACGATACCTATATACAACCTATCATACGATACCTATATACAACATATCATACGATACCTATATACAACCTATCATACGATACCTATATACAACCTATCATACGATACCTATATACAACCTATCATACGATACCTATATACAACCTATCATACCATACCTATATACAACCTATCATACGATACCTATATACAACCTATCATACGATACCTATATACAACCTATCATACCATACCTATATACAACCTATCATACCATACCTATATACAACCTATCATACCATACCTATATACAACCTATCATACGATACCTATATACAACCTATCATACGATACCTATATACAACCTATCATACGATACCTATATACAACCTATCATACCATACCTATATACAACCTATCATACCATACCTATATACAACCTATCATACCATACCTATATACAACCTATCATACCATACCTATATACAACCTATCATACCATACCTATATACAACCTATCATACGATACCTATATACAACCTATCATACGATACCTATATACAACCTATCATACGATACCTATATACAACCTATCATACGATACCTATATACAACCTATCATACCATACCTATATACAACCTATCATACCATACCTATATACAACCTATCATACCATACCTATATACAACCTATCATACCATACCTATATACAACCTATCATACCATACCTATATACAACCTATCATACCATACCTATATACGTATTTATAGTGCACACAAACATATCTCAATACACCATACAGTCGTCGGGTGTTACTTGATGTGCAAGAATAATTATTATCCTCCTCCCCCTGCTCCTCCTGCTCCTCCTCCTCCTCCTGCTCCTCCTGCTTCTCCTGCTCCTCCTGCTCCTCCTGCTCCTCCTGCTTCTCCTGCTCCTCCTGCTCCTCCTGCTAATCCTGCTCCTCCTCCTGCTCCTCCTGCTCCTCCTGCTTCTCCTGCTTCTCCTGCTCCTCCTCCTGCTCCTCCTGCTTCTCCTGCTCCTCCTGCTTCTCCTGCTCCTCCTGCTTCTCCTGCTAATCCTGCTCCTCCCCTGCTCCTCCTGCTCCTCCTGCTTCTCCTGCTCCTCCTGCTCCTCCTCCTGCTCCTCCTGCTTCTCCTGCTCCTCCTCCTGCTCCTCCTGCTTCTCCTGCTAATCCTGCTCCTCCCCTGCTCCTCCTCCTGCTTCTCCTGCTCCTCCTGCTCCTCCTGCTCCTCCTGCTGCTCCTCCTGCTTCTCCTGCTCCTCCTCCTGCTCCTCCTCCTGCTTCTCCTGCTCCTCCTGCTCCTCCCCCTGCTCCTCCTGCTAATCCTGCTCCTCCCCCTGCTCCTCCTCCTGCTTCTCCTGCTCCTCCTGCTCCTCCTGCTCCTCCTGCTCCTCCTGCTCCTCCTCCTGCTCCTCCTGCTCCTCCTCCTGCTCCATGCCCCCCACCCCGCCCTCACCAAGACCAAAGGTTCCAACCCTGCCCGCCATGGCCACCGGCTCTCCCGCTTCCCCAAAAGGGGCCCGGGGTGCTAAAACCCCCCCAAGACGAAGGTGATTAGGAAGTGGGAGCATCCAGAGTGTCCATCTGGGCAGGGGGGAGGTAAACATGAGGCTGGCCTGGAGGATCAGTGAATCATCCCTCTGGCTCACAGCAAACAGCCCCTGGACGCTCTGCCAAGAGCAACAGGACAGGCGGGCCACAAAAAAGAACGCAATCAGTTCTTGGACAATATTAGTTTTGTACTCTAGTGGTGGTGGTGGTGGTGGGTGGTGTGTGTGTGTGTGTGTGCGTGTGCGTGTGTGCGTGTGTGTGTGTGTGCGTGTGTGTGTGTGTATGCGCGTGTGTGTGTGTGTAAGAAACAGCAATTTTCCCCAACATTTATTTTGGTTCAACCCTTGCAATTTAGCCATTGTGGGAGAAAAGGAGGAGAGATACAATGAAATTGTGGTAAATAAATAAAAGCAATGCCATGCCGCTTGTTTACTATTGTGTGGTGGACCACAAGAGTGAATTCAGATACACGTCAGAAGCAGGGCAGGGGGGGGGGGGGACATCTTGCTCAAGGGTGCGCAGAAAGGTAGGTTTGTAGACATTGTGGATCCAACTCAGTACCTAAAAGATAGTGGGAGTTGTTGTCCTCCAAACTGATAAAAAAAGTCACCATTAAATAAATAAAACCATGTCATTCGTTCTTAAGTTGTATTGTTACTTTACATTACATTTGAAAATATATAAGTGGGAAAATCACAAATTATTAAAGTCACTTAATAATATGGAATGTAGAATCTGTTAGGGATTCAAACCGCTCACAAATTGGCTTTCCTGTGGATATTATTAAAACGGACGGCACAAAGCGATTGCTCAGATATTTATGCAAATTCATCTGGACGGCGTCAAGGAAACAATTCTGAGAGTTGATATAAGATACCGGAGACGCTGTGTATGAAGGTATGTATTATTTTTTGGTTAATGAGTCTCGGATATCAGCACATTAAACACCACGGGGGAGTCAAGACATTAAGGAAGTGGTTGTGTAGAAGCTTCACGTGTGAGCGATGTGTCAGACTCCAAAGATAATCTGTATCTCGATGCCTCGAAGATGTGTTGTTTTAGACACCCAGAGGGGAAAGAAGCAGGGAGCACACCGAGTGACTGAACACAACGTGACACCAGGTTGAGGAGCCGACTGCCGTAGAGCCGCTGAACGCCCCCCCCCCTCACCGTGCCAGCCCTGTTGACTGCCTCCTCAATGCGGTGTGTGTGTGTGGTCGGTGGCCCCAGTCCCTGTCTGATTAGAGTCTGAGGCTGCTGGGTGAGGCTGCACACCTGTGGGTGGTCCTTGGTAATCAAGGCCCCACAGGTTAAACCAGCCACCACCACCACCACCATACGCATGTACCATCTGCTCTGTTTGCTTTCAAATACAAACCTCACAATAAACCAGATCACTCATCCTACTGCAGGGGCGTTTTTAGGATTTGAAAACCTCCGGGGCTTAGCCCAGAGGCAGGGATGCAAACAGGAAACGCTGAAAAAAGAGAAGTTTTTCCAAAAAAGCTGTAACTTCCCTCCCCAATCCATGCGACCGAGCGAAGCGAGGGAGAAAAAACTTTTTTTTCATTTATTTATTAAAATAACGCATAAAATAGTGTTTTTAACTTACAATCAGATCAGATTTTGGGGTTTGTGTTTAGTTAATTTTATTGCATATACATTCATGTATTACAATCATTAGAGAAAGTTAGTTATTTCCCCTCTAGCTGCAACACTAATTTCGAAATAATATAACATTTTCCAGAATCCCTTCTATTCCATTACCTCTTTGGCTGTCAACCACCTTTGGCACAAAAAACAAGGAAATCTTTCTCTGTGACATTTCTCTGCTTGCCTTGCAGTGACAAGTCTAGGCAACGACAACTAACGTGCGCGCCGACTGCTGAAGCTTGTGAGGGTGAATGACGACGTAGCGACCTGGTGTTAACCCTCTGTGTGCCAATGCTATATTAGTGGATTTAAAAAAGAATAATAATAATAATAATTCATTGTTATTCTTAACTGTTCAAATATCATTGAAACCACAGCATAAGAGAAGCTTTGAGAGCATGCAATCAAAAAATAATTTTTATTATTTATTTTATTTTATTTTTTTTTTACAGAAAATGTATATATACATTCGGGGCTAATTACAAAACATCCGGGGCTTTAGCCCCGAATAAAACAGCCTAGCGACGCCACTGTCCTACTGTGTCCTTGTCGTCGGCGAGGAACACCAAGAAGCCGCTTTAATGGCTTGTGGCAGCGTGGATTGCTCCACACACAGGTTCCGGAAAAAGCTGCTCCACTCCCCACCCCCCCACCTTTCATCTGAGCGGATTGACGTGGCGGTAATTGTTTTTAAAACGTCATCCATAACCGCTGGGTTGTTCCGGTCACTGTGATGAGGGCACAGCGTTCTCATCACCAAATTACACCGCGAGAATTACGCCGGGCCCGCTCTTATCCAGCTGCCTTGTCTCAGACTCCACCGTCACCTTGTGCGCCAAAAGGTCCAACATCTCTGTGTTCTACAAGAGACGAGTAGCAGTTTGCCGTCTTCATTTAAAAAATAAATAAAAATACAACAGTCAACGACATGAACGGGAGGAGACGTTTCCGCTTGTTTGTTTTGGATGAAACCGAGATACTATGCTTTGGAAGTGACACTTACGATTAGGTCGGTTGGCAGACACTTTTATCCAAAGTGACTTACCCTGAATTAAGATACATGTCCTTAAGGAGCAGGTAGAGGTTAGGGGGAGGGGGGAGGTGGGCGTCTCTTGCTCTAACCTGCCTCCTGGTACGCTGAGGACATCGGAGATCAAACCCCGTAGCTTTTGGCTGGGTGCCAAGCGCCGCAAAAAACAACAACTTGCGCCCGCCCTGCCCTTTAGACACAAATTATTTTGTTTATTCCAAAGTCCGTTTGGCATTTTGGGGACCTTCCCTTCTGAGTGGAAGTCTCCAGATAATATCCTTTGTCATTGGATCAGATCCAATGTTCCTTCTCTCTCTAATAACGGCTGAGTTGATACACTGTGACACCCACACGGAGAGTGGAGTGGTGTCACTGCGCATTACCCTCCCACTCCACGGCTGTGATGTGTAATCGGCAGAAATCACCCTTTGTGGTTTGGAGAAAGGTTGAGGCAATAATATTGTTGCGCGTTTGTGTCTCATCTAATGTCGCAATTTCACATTTTTCTTGTGGAGCAGAACAGTTTCTCTTGCCAAAATATTTTCGGACCTATCCACAATAGAGCAAGATGGACAACAACAATCCAGAGAGTTTGCAGAGATTTCACGTCCTTCTTCCCAGATTTGTCTGCGATATCTTCTTTCCCTTGTCTTCTGAAATTAGGAATCAATCACAGACAACAAGCTGTGCTAACTGTGTGTGTGTGTGTGTGTGTGTGTGTGTGTGTGCGTGCGTGCGTGCGTGCGTGCGTGCGTGCGTGTGTGTGTGTGTGTGCGTGTGTATGTGTGGACTGTACCCATCACAGAGGTCTCTTCATTGACAGCACATGTCGGGCGATATACAGGTGCAAAATGGAGCCACTCCTCTCTCCACGCATTGGTGCCGTGACTCTCTTGCCAATACACGTCTCTGCGCTAGCATAATTACCCTGTGATTAGCCAACAACAGACGGCTGATTTTGACATCACGGCCGTGCATGAGACTGTTTTCTAGGGCAGTTTGTTGACGCACAATCTTCCCAAATCGGTCTTTTGTGCCGCATAATCTTTTCCACGCATCCGCTAATCGGCGATGAGATTATCCTCCCATTAGCTGGTCTATACGGTCATCCGCCACCAACCACCCAATCACCTCCAGTGAGAGGTGGAACCGCGCGCTGGTGGATCTGGCCGCAGGATCCCAGCTGGTGAACATCCGTTTCGGGTTTTGCATTCAGAGTGCGTGAAGGTTGGAGGCAGTGATGAGTAATTGTGAGGGTGGATGTTTGTAGTTTGTAGCACTTGTTATGCTGTAAACACTCAATGTTGTGGCCCCAGGCACCTTTTTGCTGTTTAGATCCAGGGGAGACTTGTACTTTAACTGATGTATGGGACCATTTCAAAAATAGCACGCAGATAAATACAACAAAATGGCAACGTTGACGTTATAAGCGACACCACAACTAGGGTAGTGAGTCGGTGAATATATATTTAATTGAGGATTATCCAGAATGAATGTCCATCTCTTGTGTGCTCTAATAAGGCTGCAAACCACCTCATTGTGGCATTACATACTTTGACAGGCGTTTTTAGAAGTTTAGGGGTACAGTACACAAAGGGAACCACTGCGGTAAGCCACCATACTGAACACAACAAAAGAAGGAAGCGTGTTTATAAGATGGAGGGAAAAAAGCAGAGCTCAGCGTAGCGTATTCTCCCTGGCGCTCGAACCGGCTATCAGGACAGAAGTAAACACGGAGCGATGTGTATTGATTGCTCAGGGGTTTTGATTTGCGATCACGGGAGTACCTATTTTCCATTAGCCCAGGAGACCTTCTGGTGTTAACTTATTACCGCAAACAAAAAGTCCATCTCCCTGATCAATGGCGCAGGCACAAGAGGCACAAGTGGCATATATAACAAATCCAGGCGATGAATAACGCTCCACACGAGGCACCCCACCGGAGCAGCGCTTGGCCCTGCGTGTAGGACGCTGCCCCGCGGGTCCTCTCAGGACCACTTTTGAAAACCCTCCTTTCCAAACACATTTAGACACAATGAATCACCCCGAGCCCGCGATGAAACTCCACGCCACTTAAATGCAGACTTTCCGCCGTCAGCGGGGTGGGCGTTTAAAAGTACAAACGACGGAAGCGAGAGCCCGCGTGTCGATAGCTTCCCCCGAGCCGCGTCTTATAATGAAGACACAGGAGGGTTGCAGGGGATAAGGGTCTGAAAACACCCACCCCTGGGCAGGCAGGGTGACGGATTGCCAGGTGGGAGGTATGGAGGTGATGGGAGGCTGGAGGGCTGGAGGAGGAGGAGGTTTCACTTCCAACAGCCCGAGCTCCGGCGTTTGCTCCTCACGTCTCCTGATCTCTTTGTC
This sequence comes from Muraenolepis orangiensis, assembly GCA_027704905.1. Taxonomy (NCBI): domain Eukaryota; kingdom Metazoa; phylum Chordata; class Actinopteri; order Gadiformes; family Muraenolepididae; genus Muraenolepis; species Muraenolepis orangiensis. The sequence goes on along the minus strand of CM051008.1, from coordinate 3,565,095 downwards.
GTGCGTTGGATAGAGAAGATGGATGTTGAAGGGTGGGGGGGCTAGGGGGGGGGGGCTGGTGGGGGGAATGGGGGGAGGGGGGAAGGGGGGGAGGGGGTCCACACAGAGCGTGTTATCACTCCATCAAAGCAGATTTGTCCCCCAGATCTGCCAGGGACATAAGCCCACTTGGCAGCGTTTCTCCGGGGGGCCGCTGCCTGCCAACGAGCTGACGAGACTGCAAAGGCCCGGCGGCATGGAGCCACCGCCCTCCTCCCCTTCCCCCTCCCCCACTGATGTAATAATTAAACGGTAATAATAAGCCCGGCCTAGTCATAGCAGAGGGGGGGGGAAGACGATAGCTTGCATACAAAGTCGCACACCGATGCGTTTCCTCTTTCCTTGAGAGGCGCAAGAACAAACAGAGCGTGATGAGCGTGTCGTCGGGAGAGACCCCCCCCCCCCCCCCCAAGAACTGCGGACGCGCGGTCGCCGGTCATAACGCTCGTTAGCGATTCCCACTGACTCGACTCGTCTGCGCTAATTAACAATCGTGAACGGCGCTCATTACTTCCCGCCAACTCTGATTGGCTGTGGGGTCCGGGTGCGGTGGGGAGGGGGGAGGGTGGACAGGGACGCAGCGCCGGTGGTGCCGGTGCTGCGTCCCTGCGTCTTAAGGATCATCTTTCACATCTCTCTCCGGACGGCTGAACTCCATTAGGCCATGAATGTATGGCCATTACAGGCTTGATTAGCCGCCGAGCTAGGATGCATTAGCGCTGCTGTCACACTGCGGCAAGGGGGCCCGGAAGACAGCGGTTTCGACCACAGACACTCGACAGGCATCATGGAAACCAGCGGCAGAGTGGAGCGCATTTAACGAACGTTAAGTTACCTGGTCTCTCGTGGATCCTAAACCTAATATATGGAACGCATTCTGCCACATGCTAGGTTAGGGTTGGGGTTGAGGACTCCAACCCTGGACCCCAGCATGTTAAGAGCACCCTTAACGAGCTAAGTGACCTCACCCGCCAACTAAGACCAACAACAATGCTAAGGATCCTTCCATGCTAAAGTGTCATTCTAAGTAGGTCTCCTCTGGCGTGCTAAGTAGATTACCATGCTAACCATGCATGTCCTTAGAGGTACGATGACATTGGCCCAGGCATGAACACGACGAAGACATGCAGCAGGCATCCAGCGCAGAGAACCCGTACCCTTCTTCTTGTGTGTCTCTTTCGGTCCCCTTAAGGGACTTCCAAAGCACACCTTATGTATTACTACGAGGTCTCGGTCACCCCGGGGCCACCCCATGCCGAGAACTTACCGGCTCGCGGTTTCGTAAGACCGATGCTTTGGATACAATATATATCTCTAAATGTATATACATATGAATTAATATTCATATCATACGTCCAAGGTAGGGGTAAGAAAAATATTAATTAAATCAAACATTACATTAGCACGGCAATTCCACAGCAGCATTAGCGGAACCCCAGAGAGCAGCGCATGGAGCAGGGCGTGTTCATGGACATTTGCATACTGGAATGCGGAGGCGCATGCAGTAAAAGCTTTAATGCAGAGGGCCCTCCAAGATAATAGAGTTAATAGAGGTCGCCAAAGACCACGTCATTCTTCATCAAATTAGCATGTTCTGGCATGTCCCCCCCCCCCCCCCCCCCCCCGCCCCAAACACACACACACACACACACACACACACACACACACACACAACGCCATGATTCAATAATAAAGTGCTGCTCTTTTAGCCTCGCGAACGAAATGCAAACCAGAAAAGCGAGCTCTTGAACGTGGGCTTGGGTGACGTTGAATGAGTGGTTGATCTTGTTGACTGTTCGGCAAAACAATCAAAACATCCCCTTTCTCTATTAGTTTCTACAGAAATCGTTCGACTCTCTCTTTCCAAATGGAAATTGACTGGCTTGGATTGGGTTTTAACTGACAGACGTTAATGGCTACCAGTCGTCATGAGTGATTGCGATCACGGAGACCAGTGATTTGAGTGTTTTCACTCACATAATTCTAATTTAAGAATGCTCTGCCACGCAAGTTTTATGTGGATCCAAGTTAAACGAATAAAGTCTGATTTAACCACAGTAGAAGAAAGAGACAAGAGAGAAAGGCGGCTCAGCCACTGATTCAATGTGTTAATCTCCCAAGGTCACATTCACTTTGGATTCCTCTGAAAAGAGAAACATTAAACATATTCCTCTCTCTATATCTCCCTCCCAATATCCCCATCTCCCTCTCTCTCTCTCTCTCTCTCTCTCTCTCTCTCTCTCTCTCTCTCTCTCTCTCTCTCTCTCTCTCTCTCTCTCTTCTCATCCCTCTTAAGTTTCAATTCAAGTTTAAATCACCAGGTAAACTGTCCTACTGTCCTGCAGAGAGAGAGAGAGAGAGAGAGAGAGAGAGAGAGAGAGAGAGAGAGAGAGAGAGAGAGAGAGAGAGAGAGAGAGAGAGAGAGAGAGAGAGAGAGAGAAATAGAAAGAGCAAAATATTGGTATAGATGGAATGAGACATACAGATAAAGATAGAGAACAATAGAAACAGAGGTAGACAAATATTGACAGAGACTGACAGATTCAGACAGAGAGCAAGAGACAGAGAGAGGAATTCTGCCTGAGCCCATGTCATAAACATCCCCGTTGAGTGCATTAAGCTGCAAATTAGGAGGATGTTGAATAATTAATCGAATAGTGTCTGTGCGATGAATTCCAGCAGAGATATGAGCCCATTTCTCATCTTCCTGCCCCTCCTACAAGAAGACAACAGTCACTCAAAAGATTCAGTCTCTCTCTCTCTCTCTCTCTCTCTCTCTCTCTCTCTCTCTCTCTCTCGCTCTCTCTCTCTCTCTCTCTCCCCCTCTCTCTCTCCACCAACACCATCACCACCTCATCCTCTTCCTCCTCCTCTCCCTGGCTCCTTTCTCCTTCTCCACCTCTACCCTCTCCTCACCCCTGACCATCAATAATATACCCATGAATGTGTATTCATACTCATAATGACTGACGCATAGAATAGCATTTCAGCATGGCATGCATGCTAAATGCACCTAACGTCTCAGCACAGCATGCCAATCATATGTCACTCATTCTGTCGAGTCTTTCAGTCAAACTAGGCCAGCTGCTGGTATGTGTGTGTGTGTCTGTGTGTGTGTGTGTGTGTGTGTGTGTGAGCCATCTCATAATACACTAGTAGTATTCATAGGATGCCTCCCAGTGACTACTACTGAGTCAAAAACCGTATCATTACTATAAATATTTATTACACTTATTGTATTATTAACCACTTTTTATTATTCATTTATTTACCAGAGGGTTTTATCCTTAAGTGGCTGAGTGAATGCCCTTAATAAGAAGGTAGGGGTTAGGGGGTGTATTGCTAAAGGAGGCCTTCAGGTAGATTGCAGACTTTGGGTATCGTACCTGGTACCTTCTGGTTGGGAATCAAACACCCCTGGCCACTACATGACCCTGCCCACTAGGAAACATCTGAGATACGTCTTTGGTTCTTATCGTCAATCTTATGTTATTCAGCAGGTGAATGAGGGTCCAGTTTGACCTTTCCTCCAGATCCAGGTGATAAAAAGTAACACAGCGTGACACTGCAATAAAGTCCCGCTCTGCTCCATCACCACCACCTTGCTCTCCATCACCACTCCCCCTGCTCCTTCACCACCCCCCTGCTCCATCACCACCACCCTGCTCCATCACCACCACCCTGCTCCATCACCACCACCCTGCTCCATCACCACCACCCTGCTCCATCACCACCACCCTGCTCCATCACCACCACCTTGCTCTCCATCACCACTCCCCCTGCTCCTTCACCACCCCCTGCTCCATCACCACCACCTTGCTCCTTCACCACCCCCTGCTCCATCACAACCACCCTGCTCCGATCACCACCACCCTGCTCCATCACCACCACCCTGCTCCATCACCACTCCCCCTGCTCCTTCACCACCACCCTGCTCCATCACCACCACCCTGCTCCTTCACCACCACCCTGCTCCATCACCACTCCCCCTGCTCCTTCACCACCACCCTGCTCCATCACCACCACCTTGCTCCATCACCATCCCCTGCTCCATCACCACCACCCTGCTCCATCACCATCCCCTGCTCCATCACCACCACCCTGCTCCATCACCACTCCCCTGCTTGATCACCACCTTGCTCCATCACCACCACCTTGCTCCATCACCATCCCCTGCTCCATCACCACCACCCTGCTCCGATCACCACCACCCTGCTCCATCACAACCACCCTGCTCCATCACAACCACCCTGCTCCATCACCATCACCCTGCTCCATCACCACCACCCTGCTCCATCACCACCCCCCTGCTCCATCACAACCACCCTGCTCCGATCACCACCAGCTTGCGTCCATCACCACCACCCTGCTTCATCACCATCCCCTGCTCCATCACAACCCCCCTGCTCCATCACAACCACCCTGCTCCATCACCACCACCCTGCTCCATCACAACCACCCTGCTCCATCACCACCACCTTGGTCCATCACCACTCCCCCACAACCCCCAACACACAACAGATTACAGCTCTGTGATCCTACGGTGACCCCGACTTGTCCTTGATCACACTACATGTAGTGTGGGTAGGTTGTCACGGAGACTGTAAGGGAGGACCAGCCCCTTGCTACAAACATCCAACTGTCCCGCAGTAACTGACTGCAATAATTAGCATTTCCCAATGCAATAGGTAGCATCAATGAAATAGGTTGCAGTGATTGTCACAGTAAGTCGCAGTGAGTGGCATTACCCAATGCTGCAAATGCTGCAGTAATAATGCAATAGGTCACAGTGAATGTTGCATTTAGTCACATTACCCGATGCAGGAACTAGGCAGTAAGTCGCATTACCCAACACAGTAACTAGGCAGTAAATAATGCACACACTGCCGCAGTAAGTTGCATTAACTGTCACAGTAGGAGTGACCTGGGAAAGACCAGGGAGGGACCAATGTGACACACTCTTTAATCCTTAAAATCTGGATGGAGGTCATCTGGAGGTCAAACCAACCAATGTCATCTCTGTCTCCTTGTGTCCCTCTTGGCCTCCTATAAGTTATTTATTTATATGTTGCACATCGCCGTGACGACCTCTAACCCAGCTGCAGTTAATTCGTTTTTACACTGCTTCTTCCTGCCGTAATGATGTTGACAATCCATAAGCAATAGTCAGTTAGCTGTTGATGAGGGCAGTTAGGACGTTCCCGTTCAGACATTAGACATCACAGTCTGTTCAGGGACCGCAAGTCCGGACGTTCACGGAATGCACTGCAAGTAATGGCAGAAGCAATACGCAATTTATACTTGATATACAAATTTAGCTTTCTCTTTCCCCCAAGAGCACATGAATTACTTTTCATTGCATATAAATAGTAAATATGAGCTGAATTTAAAAAACGCAGCTGTGGAAAAACAGACTCCGTGGACTGGAGCAGAATAAACAAGATCAGCATGTTTACCCCGGGCTTGCTGTCGCTTAAATGCCGAGCTTAGCTTCGTTTCCCAGCCACAGAAACACTGTTCTTACAGCAGCCTAAGGTCAATTCCGCTTGGTTACTCTGGGTTCCAACTGGCTGGAGCGTCAACATACAACATGCTCATTCGACTGGCAAATAAAAAGTTCCACCAAGTTGAATTTTTTATTTTTAAGGACAAAAATAAAATGTGCCACTAGGAACTCTTTGTGTGAGGCCGAGAAACTGTTTCTGGGGTCGGCTGTGGTTGGCTGAACACATCATATTGTTCCATATATCAGCAGGTTCTCTGCTGCTGGCCATCTATGCTGCTTGATAGATGTTTCTAGAGTCTTTGGGCTCACAGCCAACTGCATGCCGGGTGCGAGGGGGGATGTCTGTAAGCAAACTGTCAAACTTTATTGCCGGCGATCACTTCTTGGAGAGAACCTGCGCCTCGGAGGTCCCGGAGGGACATAGCCCGGTTTGAGCTGTATGTTTCAGAATCAAACCTGGTTCTCGACAAGGTGTAAGGATACATCTACATGGTAAGCGCACTGGCAGGTTGAGCCACTGCACCGCAACTCTAGATACGGTTTAACTGTGAACACGATTCAACTCTCGACGTGGTTTGAAATCACGGTTCACACCGCTGTCCACCTTAAAAGGCCAAGAAAGTAAAATATCCGTTCCACCTTGACAGTTCCCTTTCTCTAAAACAGAGACATGTTGTTGTGCTGTGTTGACACGGTGAAACGGTGAAAAAGATATTGATTGCGCCGTCAAGAGTGTCCTCGGAGTAACCCCGCCGCTACCTCAAATCAAATCCTCAACGATCGATACAAACCCCTCTCCTTGGTCTAGTTCACCCTGAGATTTCTGTCTTTGTTCCATAACCCAAAAGGGCGTCACACTGTGAAGCCCGGTTGTCGGTTTTCCCCCGGTATCTGTTTTGTGCACTGCTGTTTGCGGTCATTGAGACTGGAGGCAAGCCACAGAGAGGCACGCCGTTCCGTTTCATCCGGACGACTTCCTCCTCGGCATACGTCGCTCTCCGCTCCCGTAACCCCGCAATCGCAACACACACACATACACACACACTCGGTGACAGATTAAACACGACTCACTCCCTCTCCCCCCCCCCCCCCCCCCCCCCGGCTCCCCTGTGAATGCGCCGAGGGACACGCCAGGCCCTCCCCTGAAGTGCAGATATGTGAGACGTGGAGACCCAATTACAGGGCTGGTTGTGCTAATTATCTCCTCGCTTTCCCGCCTGTTCTGAGAGTTCTCGAAGTGGCTTACGTTCTTGACGTTGTTTTTGTTTGGTTTGTTGTTGTTGTTGTTGTTGTTGTTGTTACGGTTGCGGTGCCTCTGAAGATGCTAGCGGTGAATGTAAGTGGTTATGGTGAAGAGGGAGGAGAGCCGGGGAAACTGAATACAGGAGGGCTGATCATTACCGATATGAGCAGCAGACGTTTTTTTGAAATGTTTTTAATAAGCATGCTGCTATTAAAAAAGGATGTGTGTGTGTGTGTGTGTGTATGTGTGTGTGCGTGTGTGTGCGTGTATGTGTGTGTGCGTGTGTGTGTGTGTGGTGTATGTGGTGTATCCGTGTGTCTCAGTAAGAATCACCACACATGCAGATCCTATGACCTTGACTTTTTCACTCAGTAGACTCACAGGTAGGATTGTATGAACCAGCTGTATATCAAAGTGTTTTTACAAATGCTTGGTATACAACTTATGTTCAGGGGAGAAAGGTACTTTCACAAAGGAACCTTCACACTTCGCTAGGTTTATATAACCTCCGTATATAGATTCCAACCAAATAACACAAAAACAACTGTTCAATAATAATGACTATTTGTTTTACTTAAAAAGTCACACAATAAATCAATAGTTAGCCAATGAACATTTCCCTCCTGACAGCGACACATCAATCACCGAGGCTTACGAAACCTTGATCGCCTCGCGTCGAAGAACGAGGTCACGGCTATCGATATGTCCCGCTCATCCTGTTGTTCTCATCAAGCTCCTCTCGTCCAGCGAGACTGCAGCAGGTCCGGACCAGACCACCATGTGTCCCTCCTGACGCTCTCCGGCAGTGCCCGGGGGGGTAGGCCCGCGTCAACCGGTGATATTTCCTGCTTTTTCTAGGCTGTCGAAACGTACAGAGCAGTCATCGGGGAGAGATAAAACCCACTCCCTCCATCTTCATTACCGGCCCTTCGTCTTGTAAATCACCTTCTTTAGGCGGTGGAGGCACCTCCGTGGAGGGAGCCGGGAATTAAGGGCAGCAGCGGAGAGGAGGGGTGCGGGGAAGATGTGAAATACATACTATCTACTATCTTTGACCGTTCCTCCCACATCTTCCCAGGGGGGGCAATGAAACAGACCTTTCTTTGGGGTGATATTCGCTTGACACAATAATGCCGTGGTAACACCTTTGCTACGGCCACACACATACGGGGGGCCACTGGGGGGGGGGGGGGTCCTGCAGTGGCCCCTGGGATGTTGGACTACCCAGGCTGAACGTCTCTGGGTTTCGATCTCCGGTGTCTCTGTCTGCACACTAACTTTTTGGTCATCCTCAAACCGAAGAGCTAAATACGAGGTAGTGGTACATGTGCGTGTACTCCCACAGCCAGGATGCTTTCCATCCGCAGGGGAAGCGCAGAACCCTTCGGACGGTAACGGCCGCTGACAAGTGCAGCGCCCTGGCCAGCTCTGATTGGACAGATCCTAACGAGGCGGGAGCTGTTAGCCCGCCTGTCTCACTCCACCGTGGCCCGTTTGATGTGCTAGCGCTCTTTATTGATCTCAAGGAGGGGGTGTGTCAACACTTCCTGTGGATCTGGTCAACGGTTGGATCCTACCTGGTGTTTCCTGTTCAGTGGAAGCTTCTGTCCACAGCTAATTCAGATGCAGGTACTTAAGTAGCGGGTAGGGGGTTAGGCTATCTTCCCTGCCTGCCTGGGGAATCACAAGTGACGGCTACGATGGAACCTGCGTGTGTCGTGAACTGAAGAGGAGAGGACGCATCAAACCTCTGACACAGTGATGACATCACGGCCACATCATATTCCCATGTCACAGCAGCCCAAATTAGATTTTTTCTTCTTTTGTGCTCTGCGGCAAATGCGTGAGTGTGTGTGTGTGTGTCTGTGTGTGCGTGCGTGCGTGTGTGCGTGCGTGCGTGTGCGTGTGTGTGTTCTTGTTTTCATTCAGCAGGTGTGTGAACGTGACGCCACGCTCGGCTTGGCAGGGCTCAGCTGCATCTAACAAGCTCTCTTGCAGCTCGAGTAGCTCGCTGAACACGGGGACTGTAATTAAGAACATTCTGAGTGTGTGTGTGTGTGTGTGTGTTATTATATAATATTCCTATGATCTTGTCTATCTTCTCTATAACTCTCCCATTGTCTATATGCGTACACAGGAGTGCGCTCATGTCAGGGACACAGCAGCTGTCTATTCCCAGTTTCCCACGAATCAATCACAACACAACACAATGATGCACCCATTTCTCAACGTGTGTGTGTGTGTGTGTGTGTCTGTGTCTGTGTGTGTGTGTGTGTGTGTGTGTGTGTGTGTCTGTGTGTGTGTGTGTGTGTGTGTGTCTGTGTCTGTGTGTGTGTGTGTGTGTGTGCGTGCGTGCGTGTATCTGTGTGTGTGTGTGTGTGTGTGTGTGTGTGCATGTGTGTGTGTGTGTGTGTGTTGCGCATGTGTGTGTATCTGTGTGTGTGTGTGTGTGTGTGTGTGTGTGTGTGTGTGGGGGGTGATTGTACATATGCTTGAATTAGGCGAGTAGTTTGTTTACAGAGAGCAGAAGATACAGAAGACAATGCAATACACTTGGGACTCAGGATGTCTCCATCATCTTCGTCAAGTACTGAAACAACTCGACATGGGATCAACATCGTCTCTGGGGAAATTCAACTTTTTCTGCTCGCAACCGGATTAAGGACATTGGAGAGAATAGAGATCGGGAAATCTTGAGGTCTGGCGGTTTCGGTAATCGGAGATCGAACATCCTTCTAGACTTTGATCGTAAACCGTTTATGCTATTGATGTTTGTTATTGATTTATGTTTGATTTGAGTGCTAACATTTCGATTCAATGTTTGGTTGACTGAGGACTTTTTTTTTTGGATGAACATTTGTTTGGTTTGAAAAGAAACCACAAGAAAAATCCTTGCACATACACACACACACACACCTTCACCCATTATAATTGATCATGTTTTCCGCCACCGGGAGAGACAGCGGGTCCCGTTGAGAGGGATCGAAGAGATGATGTAAGGGCCACACAGAATGTCCTTCCAGACCCTGTGGAGGGGCCCCTAGGGAGGCTCCCCTATCTCTGGCCCCAGATCAGCTGGTCGGGGGCCACAATACCCTGGTTTCAAATCAGTCCTGTAACTCTACCATGGGACCCTCACAGAGAGGTCAGCTGATTAGTAGGCCATGGCTTTGTCTAAACAGGACGAGGTCATTTATGATATTGTGGTGGCATTTCCTATGATGGGTTTCTCCCGCATTTTTTAAAGGGCCCCTATTATACCACCAGGTACCATTCGTCATGACAAGTCGTTCAATTTTTACGAAGATTGTCATTGACATAGTGACATCATAGATAGATAGATAAGCCTAACGATTGGTACATTCCACTGGGACCCGGTGGTAAGATAGCGGCCCTTTAACCAGAATTTTACCAGGTTAAATGAAGGTCTTGTTGAGATTGAGACCACACTTTTCAAGAAAACAGCATTTACAAAAACCAAAACAACATCAAGGTTACAGACTAGGAGAGCAGGAAGGCTGATAAACACAAACATTAAGACTTCCAGGCTCCCTGAGATGAAAAAGGGGGTGGGGGGCGGCGTTCGCTCACCGTGTTCATCTCCAAGCTGTTCTGGACCCATTCCTTGGCATCGTTGTACTCCTCCGTCAATCCCATAATATACAGCGTGTCCAGGGAGTCGATGATGCTGGCGCCTCGCAGCCCACCTGTGAAGCACAGCAGCGGAGCAGCTTTAGTGGCTGAGCCAGCAGGCTTTAGGACCGCCCCGCCCCAGGATCCCATCAGAGCTTAGCGGTTTATTTAACCGATTGTAATGGAATCGTCACCAACAAAAAGAAAAGACACACACACACATGTGCACAAAGGAAAACCATATTCATATTGGGATTAGTAATATTAATACGATTAGAATAGGTACTGAAAATACTCATAATAACATTCATTAGTTTGTTTACACAACTAACGATATTAACAACCAAATTGAAATGTAAACAGTGTTGATTATCGATTAGTACTGTAGTAATTATTATTTTATATATTAGTATTGTTTTTTTATTGATTTATTAGTATTTTATATATCTTGTTTATTTTATATGTTATATGTGCAGGTAAATCATATAAACAGGTAAACTCGTTAGCTAGCTAGCTCACTTGTTTTCATCATAACCCTCAAATAATTCCCCCCCCCACAGCCCTCACACAGGTCCACGGCTAGCGGCAGCGAGGAGGGCATGTGCATTGGTGTGTGACCTCTGAACCTGTCCACAAACCTGACATTCTAGGCCAGATATGCATCATATACATTCCATATCTTTAGGGGACAAATCGCAGATGGAGACACTGAAGTTGAACGTGGTCTGTCTGTTTCTCTATATCATACTCTCTCTCTCTCTCTCTCTCTCTCTCTCTCTCTCCTCTCTCTCTCTCTCTCTCTCTCTCTCTCTCTCTCTCTCTCTCTCTCTCTCTCTCTCTCTCTCTCTCTCTCTCTCTCTTCTACCAAATGTATATAAATATTCACATTCCTCTGTAGTAAATATTTAAAACGGAAGAAGGCAGTGGTCAGTGGTTCGAGGCTGGCTGATGGTCAGCGAGAAGCGTAGAGAGAGAAAAACACCTTATACAGTAGATCCTCATTTTCCCTTCTCTAATCAGGCTCGACTGGGAGGGAGGACCATCTATCTCTCTCTATATGCTGACCTCATCTTTCACATCACCATGGCAACTAAACACAGATGATGAGGTCACCAGGGAGGCTGCTGGGTAGCAGGGGTCACTGATTGACAGCATACCATCCCATACCATGTTTACATTTAGTTAGTGAGGCTGAACAATTGAAAGCCAAACATTCAAATCTAGAGTAGCAATAAACTTTCATTGAACTTTGAGTGAAAGATAAACCAAAAAAATGTGGCTTGCTATAATCCAAAGTAAATAATTACTTTTAAGATCCGATATTTTCAATATCCGATTTTTGCCGAATGTGTGAATGTGCCACAATATTCTTCTTCTTACTCTTTCTCATTCCTCTCGCCACGATGCTATCACTAATAGTTCAAATGATAAAAATCTGTATAAATCTACTGATTTTCATAGAGACATTCTCAACTGTCTATCTATTATTTACCTTATAAGCCTTATGAGAACTTTGTTACGATACTCCAATGTAGAGTAAACTTAAAAGACGCGAAGAAAAGGGAATACAAAGCGGGACGTTGAAAATATACAGGGTTTTCCCACCAAACGTGTCATAAAAGTTATATATTTTTGAAGACTTTTGCAAAAAAATCGGTTTAATCGCCTGGACTGCTTTGGATTATAGCAAGCAACAAACGCTGTCATATCGGTGAGCGGTGAATGTCTTATTTCGATATTTTCCACTCTATGTTTGATGAATGGAGAAATAATAGGCAGAACGTAGAGTGACAAGTACGACGGTATATTAATCACCCCTGGCATCTGGGGACTGTCTTGAATCCTGTCTTATTAAAGGCAAACATTCTGTGCGTCCTGGTTTGTTGTTTAATTAAGAAGAAGGATGTACGTGTCATCCACATCTTCATTACTGCTCGCTTACGGCTTATTGAGAACAGCATGCAAAGTGTTAAATATCATGCAATATCACACTAAACTTGACACATTAATTAAAGCAACCATGCAACACACATGAAAATCACGGTGCTCTGTTTTTACTTGTGTATACATTATTAAAATTACAATATATATATACTTTAAGAATGGTGAGAACAGACGTGTGATTTGATGTTTTGAGGCGTAATACTGTAATAATGTTATAATGCTGACACTGCCTTGGCCAACCTGGTTAAATGATTATTCAAGACCAGACCAAACCATGTCCTTTCTCCAGACATGTATCTAGTCCATGACGGAAGACCTCACGAGAGAAGGGAGCTAATCAGATTGCTATTGTCCCCTTATTAAGCCAGACCCAGAGGAAGCTAACTATAGCGTTGGTCGCCTATAGCCCAGCCATGACTATTCCTACTGAAAACAGCAGCAAGCCCAAGATGATTGATTGACTGTAAGGACTGGAACAGCACCACCATCCATCATCATGAGGTCCCATCTCTCTAGCCGGGCCCAAGTCCAGACCCCTCCCATCTCTCTAGCTGGGCCAGGTCCAAACCTAGACCCCTCCCATCTCTCTAGCTGGGCCAGGTCCAAACCTAGACCCCTCCCATCTCTCTAGCTGGGCCAGGTCCAACCTAAACCCCTCCCATCTCTCTATCTGGGCCAGGTCCAAACCTAGACCCCTCCCATCTCTCTAGCTGGGCCAGGTCCAAACCTAGACCCCTCCCATCTCTCTAGCTGGGCCAGGTCCAACCTAAACCCCTCCCATCTCTCTAACTGGGCCAGGTCCTAACCTAAACCCCTCCCATCTCTCTAGCTGGGCCAGGTCCAAACATAGACTCCTCCCATTTCTCAAGCTGGGCCAGGTCCCAACCTAAACCCCTCCCATCTCTCTAGCTGGGCCAGGTCTAAACATAGACTCCTCCCATTTCTCAAGATGGGCCAGGTCCAAACATAGACTCCTCCCATTTCTCAAGCTGGGCCAGGTCTAAACATAGACTCCTCCCATTTCTCAAGCTGGGCCAGGTCCAAACATAGACTCCTCCCATTTCTCAAGCTGGGCCAGGTCCAAAAAATAGACTCCTCCCATCTCTCTAGCTGGGCCAGGTCCAAACCTAGACCTCAGGCCCAGGAGGAGGGTCGACATGAGGGTGTGTTTGTGGTTCCAGCTGGAAGGGAAAGACAGTCGAGCCATAGTTAAAACGGATGCTATTATTGCTGCTAATATTGCAGGAACAGTAGCATGAATTGCAGGCATGGTTGCTTACTTTATTTTCTATTATGTGTTTTCATATATATATATATATATATATATATATATATATATATATATATATGTATATATATATGAAGAGAAAGATAATTAACTGTGTGTGTGTGTGTGTGTGTGTGTGTGTGTGTGTGTGTGTGTGTGTGGTGTGGAGGTCCATTCATCATGCCTGTCACACGGACGTGGGGTCA